>JAGGCT020004199.1:67011-99843 GCA_017654935.2 Phymorhynchus buccinoides
ATGTTCTTTTAACTTAGTTTTTAATGGCCTGCCAGTCTCTCCAATATAGTCCGCATTACACTCCTCACACTGTATATGGTACACAACACCGCTCTTCTTCTCTGTTTCCGTCTTGTCCTTTACCCTTGTTAACTGTGACCTGATGGAGTTTACAGGTTTATGTAATAACTGAACGCCATGTTGGCTAAAAGTTCGTGAGAGGCGTTCCAATGTCCCTTTCACATACGGCATGCTGGTGGTGGTGGACTTTCTTTCAGAGTTTCTTTATTTTTTATTCCTAGCTTTTTTAGACACTTTTCCATGTTTCAGTAACATATGAAGTAATGTTGTTGTAGAAAGCTGAGATCCACCTACATACATCCTGCCCAAATCCATAAATTTGTAAGACATTAAACATATAATCCCAGCTTACTGACTCAAACGCCTTCTCAAAATCTATTGAAACAAGAAGGCCTGGAAGATAATTAGTATCTAAATATTGCATCGTATCAAATAAAGTTCTTATATTATCTCCAATATATCTTCCTGGTATGAAACTTGTTTGATCCTCGTGGATAAGTTTATCTAAGACCATATTAGTCTGTTTGCAATACATGTGCTTCCTATTTTATATGTGACATTTTAATAAAGAAATTGGTCTCCAGTTATCCAAACAAACCCTAGATTTATCCCCTTTTGGTAAGCATATAATTATTCCTTCCTTCTGAGTTAATTACATATCTTTCTTCATAAACCCCCCATTTAAAGACATTATAACAACATTTCCTAATTGTTTCAAAAAAATAATTTAAAAAAATAACTGCATTCCATTGGTTCCTTGGCTTTTATCATTTTTCATGTTTTTAAGGGCATACAACGCTTCCTCTTCTGTAATTTGTCCCTCTAAACATTCTGATTCTTCTTCAGTAAGTGTTGGTAGATTCGTCACATAGTCGTTAATATCTATGCTGTCTACAATTTGTTTTTTGTACAATTTTTCATAATATGTTCTTGTTTCTTCTAATATATCATTTGTTTCTGTTAGGGTTGTGCCGTGTGTCGTTACTATTTTTAACATCTGTTTACTCACACCATACATCCTGCCCAAATCCATAAGTTTGTAAGACACTAAGCATATAATCCCAGCTTACCGACTCAAACGCCTTCTCAAAATCTATTGAAACAAGAAGGCCTGGAAGATAATTAGTATCTAAATATTGCATCGTATCAAATAAAGTTATGATATTATCTCCAATATATCTTCCTGTTATGAAACCTGTTTGATTCTCGTGAATAAGTTTATCTAAGACCATATTAGTCTGTCTGCAATACATGTGCTTCCTATTTTATATGTGACATTTAATAAAGAAATTGGTCTCCAGTTATTCAAGCAATCCCTAGATTTATCTCCTTTTGGTAAGCATATAATTATTCCTTCCTTCTGAGTTAATAACATATCTCCCTTTATAAAACCACCATTTAAAGACATTATAACAACATTTCCTAATTGTTTAAAAAAAAAAAATAAAAAAAAATAACTGTCATTCCATCGATTCCTGGGCTTTTATCATTTTTCATGTTTTTAAGGGCATACAACGCTTCCTCTTCTGTAATTTGTCCCTCTAAACATTCTGATTCTTCTTCAGTAAGTTTTGGTAGATTCTTCACATATTCGTTAATATATATGCTGTCTACAATTTGTTTTTTGTACAATTTTTCATAATATGTTCTTGTTTCTTCTAATATATCATTTGTTTCTGTTAGGTTGGTGCCTTGTGTCGTTACTATTTTTAGCATCTGTTTACTCACAAAATGTCTATTTCCTAAATTACAAAAGTATTTAGTTGGTTTCTCCCCCCGAGCTGCCAATATTGCCTTAGATCTTAAAATGCTTCCATCTATTTTTTTTCTTTTATAAACTGAAGAAGCTCTTCTTTCTTTTTACCAAGTTCTCTCACATTCTCTATGGTTGGCTCTTCCTTTTCAATAATTGTTTCTTTCTTTCTAATGTCTCCTCTTTTTGCCTATATTCCTTCTTTTTATTTATACTATATGTTATTGTTCAGGGAGCAACCGCTGGTCATGCGGCTGAAGAAGAAAGCAAAGAAGCATACGCTCATAATAATACCCAACCCCTAACCCCACCCACTGCATACATACATACTTAAACATTGCATGTATGCACAGTAATTTATGTGATTAATCCTTGTTTGATAACTATGCAAAATGTAGCTTTAGTCCTAACACTCTTTTTCCCGGAGTAAAAAACACAACAACAACAAGAAACTGAAATAATCCGAGTGAAGAGAAAATAAATCAATAGTTAAATAGCTGATGGGCATGTAGTTGAACAACCAGTCAAAATTTTCAAGTGGCTTGTAAATCTTTGCTATTTTTTTTTCCCTTAACAAAAGCATCATATTAAAGAAATTTGTTTAAAAAATAAAAGAGGCATATTATTTATTGGTCAATGCAGTAAAGCAAGCATATCCGCATATTCAGTCATCCAACAACTACTACACACAGAGTAAATTGATCCGCAATTTTAACATACAATCTTTCTTTTTTCCTGAGAGTATGAAAAACAAGAAAATTAAAATAAGAACAGAAATTTGTCAAACACTGCTTTCCAGTTGATTAACAATTTTTTTTATAAAAATCAACCACTGATAATTAATTACACCTTTTTTGAATACCTTCAAATTTATAATAAGGTTTATCTTTAAAAAAAAGAAGAAAGAAAAAAGAAGAAAAAAAAGGAGAAAGGGGGAAAAGTAGTCTGCTCCGACCACCATGTATCTGATTATTAATACTAAATATACAGCTATATGTTATAGCTTAGCTAGCCCTTCAAAATTTCTAAGTATATATGAAATAGATCATCCACACAAAACAATTCAATCAATTTGTCCCTGTTCTTTCAGTTAAATAAACAAGCCCAATCAATGATCCCAATCTACAACAATCCCCCAATCGTTTTCACCACCCAAATCAATGAAACAATCCCCCCGGCTAGTACAACCCAATCAAAAGATATTCTTGTCCATTGTAGTGATCCCAGTCAAATGACACAACCTCCATCAGTAAAAACAAAATCAACGACAACAACAACAAAAAAGAACAATGCAACCTCCATCCCCGGAACAGTACCAACAAGTTACACAGTTTCAATTATTTCAACAGTCAAAACACACCCTCACCCCGAGGTTCTTAAGTTTTGATGAGTAGCATATTTTGTTGGTTCTTAAGTTTTGTTGACTAGCACGCAAAAGAAAGGTCTATGGCCCATTGTCTTACTGTCATATCATCACGACAATACAATTTTAACTCACTGCCATACCACCAGGACAGTATTTTAAGCACACTGTCATACCATCAGGACAGTACACATTTTTAAACTCGCAAAGCGCTCTCCCCTTTCCGTTGAGTAATAGCTTTCATAGGCTCCTTCAACGTAGCAAATACAGATACAGATACAGTTGGATCTTAACTGTTGTTGACTAGCAAGGTTAGTTGGATGTTAACTGTTGTTGACTAGCATACCTTGTTCAGTCCGCATCTCTGTGAGGTATAAGCACAGTGCTCCTCGTCCTCAGAGTCAGCACACTGGGGGTCTAGATCGCAGGGGAAATGCTTCCACAGACCTGGCCAGATTGTACCGGAACAATTCCACTGGCCACCCCTCCCCTGGCATTGAGATGATAATAACGATTAGTAACTTGCTATCTTGATCCATGTTCTAAAAAAATAAACAGTGCTGGATTACTTTTTCCACCTTTTTAGGGGAACCAGCCCACGACAGCTGTTTCGACCCAAGGGGGTCTCATCAGGTGAACGTGGCTGAGTTCATACCCAGTCATGTGTGGCTTTCTTACCTCAACAATGAGGTCTTTCCACAATGGGAAGGTTTCCCTTCGTATGTTGGCAAAAAGCCCAACAACAACAAACCAAACCAGCTCTCAAATAAAATAGGCATAAATAAAAAATCTTAAGTAAAAAGATGAACATAACAATGCTCCGAAATTAAATAAACAATGATAAAACAAGTAACACGATCAGAGAGGGCCAGCGGCTGAGATGGCATAAAAAATAAAGAGGATAAAAATAGTTTGGAAAATAAATCTCATTATACTGCTAGCACCATTATTATTATTATTATTATAACATTTAATTCAATTTGATGCCCTAGGCGTTTACAACAATACACACACACACACACACACACACACACACACACTACACCATACCACTTGTCTCGGTTTGGTCCTTCTGCGGTGAAAAGAATAGCGAATCTTGAACCCAGAGAGTGGCTCAGTGTTGAGCGCGGAGAAATAGAAAGACAAAGGAACAACAATCTTCAACTCCTCTTCAAAGAAATCATCAGGAAAAACATGAGCCATTTGCTGAACGCGTTTTACATACTCCCTGCCACGTTTTCTCTTTAATTCAGTGGTGGACATGTAGTGGTATTTTTGCGTCCATTCACAGGATTGGGGGAAGTTGAACAGGATGTCCTCAGAGTTGGTTTCAAAGGCCAGAAAACTGTAAAAGATGACGTGGTGCACACTCGGTGGTGTCAGCATGACGCAGCTGATCATGAACAGCGGATAAGGGGTTAGTCCGTCCCAGGAAGGCGTTTGAATGTAGCCTGTGAAAAGTTGAGGAACATACGGTACCATCTGCACGCCCACCCCTTACGGTGCAACGTTAAAGATACAGCGTACCTCCTAACCCCATTTCCTCTTTTTTTTAAAACACATGCTAACCACAAAATTGTGAATATGACATAGAATAGAATGTTCTCACTTTTGGGGTACATGCTACATGCTCCTGTCTTCTGGATTCAATCAGTAGAAATTTAGTTTGAGCGATTTAACACGACATAATGTTTGCCTTTGTCGTTGTTACGTGCCGTTTTCGTCAATCTGGATTTCCAGCTTTAGAGTTAGGACTAGGGTTAGAGATTAAGGTTAGCGTTTAGGTAAAGGATAAGGTTAGAGTTAGGCTTAGGATAACCAAGAGAGACAGAGATATGTAAGACGGGGAACACATAGATACGGGGGACACATAGAGACGGGAACGCATGGACATGAAGTTAATCCCTTGACTGCCAGAGAAAACTAAAGAAAAGATCATTGGGCAAATTATGCCATGAATAAGACAACTGATAGAGCCAATCTGGCAAAATGTTCTGGGGATGTTACTCTCTTGACTGTGTCAGAGCAAAAGCCAGCATATCAGGGTTATTCCTCTTCATCTGATGACGTCATCAGTGATGTCATCAGGTCAATACGTAATACGTTGGTGGCAGTCAAGGGGTTAAGGGCGCATAGAGATGGAGGCACAATGGTGTGCAACCGACTGACCGGATGATGAAGAAAGTGAAATATGCTCCAAACTGGTTCTTGCAGATTCTTGGACAGCCGCAAAGCGAATGGACAACTTGGACTTTTTGCTGTTCGCCGTCGGCTTGAATTCGTATAACACCATTCGGAAATTGTCTGAGATACTGTGCACCGGAGGAAGCGATGACCCGGAACCGAAAGTCTGACAATGTATAGGTTGCCTCCTGATGGCCACGGTGCCAATTTCCGATAAATATATCGTTAATGATCCACATTCGATCATTTCCAACTGCACGATTCTGCCCTCCGGCACGTGAAAGGTGATATCACATACTGTTAGTCTACCATCTTGAGTGGTTCCTCCTCCAGAAGGAAGTTCGTAAAATAAGTAACCCCGCGTTCCTCTGATGCTTATGTTGGAGCAGTTTGAGGATTGCACGCGTTCGGTGATGTTATACACAGGAATCGTTGTGTTCTCGGGGAAGTCTTCTGCTTTTGTGGATTAAAAGCAAACATATGTCAACTTTAATGAAAGACTAAACAAAACAAGCGCGGATTCGCAATCGTTTGTGGCGTGAGACAGTTGAAAACGAAACATCATTTTAAAGAGCAGCCTCAATGTGAAGTGCAGCCTCGATTTGAAGTGCGACAATTTTGGACCTACCGACAAAGTGAGTTATAGGTTTGTGGCTTGTGCCACAAACAAAAACGGAGGAAATAATGTTTAACGTGTGCATAAGACAAAGAGGTGTGTGTAGTAATTGAATTGTATGTACCCTTATAGCTTAAGGAGTTCTAATCGTGGATATTGGCATTTGTGAACAGTATTTTTAATTTAGTGAACTACATTTTACCTTAATGCAGAAATAGTCATAACTATGTTGGTAAACAATGATTGTTGAAATGTGGTGTGTATGTGCCCAAAACGAAAATTAAATAAAAATATAAAAAAATCATTGGATTTTCTCCCCTTGGGGAGACTGGGCCGATCCTGGAGGTACTGCAATACCAGGCCAACCCGTGGCGAAGGTGGAGCAAGCCCCTGACACTTCGCCAGATATTAAGCTGATAAGAACAGATACTTATTTTTCATTTTTAAAATATAATCTTTATTCAATAATACATGTTACATAATATACATTTGGCAGTCACACATCACACACACACACTCAAAACATTCCCACGCCCCACCATCACTTCAGTCAACTAAAACAAGCAAAATAAGCATGAACAGGATCAAAATAAACATGGAGAATAAGAATAATAGTAGAGTAATAATAAACAACAACAAAACTTGATACACACACACACCGTACTGAAACGTTTGATAACACAAACGAACAAATTGAGACAAGCCAGGACACCAGATAAACATATCTGGGACCCAGTGGTCTCCCCTCTGCTACACAGTGACAACTCTCCTTTTACACTTTATCAGTTTATGTTTTCCTATGCAACAGGAAGCACAAATCAGAATAATTCATAATGGTAAATACTCAAAGGCCTCAGCCATCAACACTAAAGTTATAAACCAAACCATCATCAGTTATCTTGCAAAGACTATCATGCCCCCACATTGTTTCAAATTGATATGTGGAAAACCTGTGGTAGTCGACCCACAATCTAGATTTTACACGAGTTAAAAAAAAAGTAGTAATGTCCTTGGGTGTTACTTGCTTTTTGTCGAAGCGGACTTTGTTTCTGCAAAACCAAATTGAAAAACGGAATTCTGATAAAAGAACTAATAATGCAGATTTTATCAAAAGACCTCCGCTTAAAGCAGGGCCAAAAACAGAAAAACGAATGAATTCTATATTGATCCCACAGTTTCCTAGTAATCGAAACCAGAGCGCAATGTATTTTTTCGTCATTTGAATGTGAGTACAATAATAAAACAAGTGATGCACAGTTTCAATCTCATTTTTACAGAATGAACACCGTTTATTGACAGGCATGTTATAAACATATAAATGGTAAGTCACAGGAAGAGCATCATGAGCAAGTTTAAAAGTGACATTCAGAGTCAGTGGATCTAGGTACTTGTTACAAATATTCTTGAAAGATTCAACAAAATGTATCTGAGGAAAATTCCCTATTACTTTTGGTCTCTCTTTTGTTAGTTCCAAAAGCTTTTGATAAAAGGTTTTACACTTAGCATTCCTGACTACTTCTAAAGTAGGATTGTCTTTCACAATTGTGTTAAGCGTGTTGATCAAAGCCTGATGAAAGGCAGGTATATCTTCAGAACAATCAGGAATGCTATTGGAAAAACCATAATCTTTAAATTTAATCAATTTTAAGCCTAAAAATATGTGTCCAAAAATTACCCAACTTAGTGTTTTATCGTCAAAAATGATTTTACAGATCTGAGCTAAGTGAATACAAGAAATTTCAATTGGATATTAATTGCACCAATACCACCTTTTCCTTTTAGTAGGCACATAGTACTGCGACTAATAAATTCATTTTTGCTACTCCAGAAAAAGGAAAAAAACTTCTTTTTCTATTAATTTAAAATATTTCTTAGGAATAGGTAGCACTGAAGCCATGCACCACAATTTTGAGAGAACCATAGAATTCACAACAACAGCCCTCCCATACATAGACATCACCCTGCCGCTATGTAAATCAAGTGTCTTTTTTATCTTATTAAAGACAGGCAACCACAATTCATCATCTGAAACTTTGCCAAACAAAATGCCAAAAACTTTAATTTTGTCCACCCATGATATTCCAAAAGGGTGGTCAGATCTGTTCCTCCATTTTCCCATAAAAAAAACCCTTTAGTTTTACCCCGATTCAACTTAGCACCAGAAGCCCTTTGGAAATAATCAAACCACTTTAAAACTTTCTGAACAGAAGAATCATTACCTAAGAAAAAATTGCCATCATCAGCAAAGGCTGTTACTTTTTTATCTTCACTAGTACATGGAAGTCTAATTCCTTTCATCTGTTGATCTTGTCTAATTTTAATCAGAATGGGCTCCAAGCAAAGAACATATAATAGTGGAGATAGACTGCAACCCTGGCGAACAGATCTAGTCACCTCAAAGGGATCAGAAATAAATTGGTTAACAATGACACTACTAGAAATATTACAATACAGTGTTTTAATCCATTGCACAAAACCTCCCAAACCAAAGGCTTTTAACACTTCAAACAAATATTCATGAGAAACTCTGTCAAAAGCCTTCTGCTGATCTAAACTAAGAAATATGCTAGGTATGTTTCTTTTATTACAAAAATCAAATATGTCGCGCACTAAATGACAGCTGTCTAAAATAGAGCGACCCGGAACTGCACATGTTTGGTCCGGATGAATGACCTGATCTAAAACTGTTTTCAAACGATTACAAAGAGCTTTAGTCAACATTTTATAATCAATATTCAATAATGAAATTGGTCTATAGTTTTTCATATCAGTACTATTACTTTCATCTTTACATATCAAAGTTATATAAAACATTCTTTGTGTTGGAGAAAGGTTTCCAGAGTTAGATATGACATGTGCACAAGCACAGGGGACAACAAATTGAAAAAGGCAAGAAAAAACTCTTTAGTAAGACCATCAGAGCCAGGGGAGTTTTCATAGCCCATGGCTTTCAAAGCTGTTTCAATTTCTTCTAGTGTTATTTCTGCTCCTAGCATTTCTGTATCCTCATTGTTAAATTTGAGGCAAATCACTTAGAAGCTCAGTTGTAATATCACTATCAATGGGTTCTTTAGCAAAAAGCTTTGAATAAAAAATCCATAAAAGAAGACAGAATAGAATGACTAGAATTGTGTTGAACACCCTCCTCATTTACTATTTCTTTAATGATTTTCTTTTTTCCTCTTATTAGTTCTTTACACACAAATAATTTAGTAGGCTTTTCCCCCTGTTTCAAATATTGAACTTTTGATCTTACCTGAGAACCCTTTAGTTTGTCGGTTTGTACTTTTAAAAGTTTATTTTTAACATTTAATGCCTCCTCCCACTCCCCATTCTTATCTAGAAAAAAAAATTGTTGTCTTAATATGTTTTGTTCATAGTTTTCTCTCTTTCTTTTATCCTTAGTAAATTGAGTGGTTACATCTTTAATCATTCCTTTTAAAATATCCCACCACTGTAAAATAGTATCATCACGAGGGCAAAGTTCAATCTGACTTGTAAGAAAAACATTCATGTAATCAACATAATATTTATCATTGAGCAAAGAGTTGTTAAATTTCCAGTAGGATCTGCCAACCTTCACGTGAGAAAAGGATGACAGAGTTAGAACTACAAAAAGATGATCAGAGTTAGCAAATAGCATATGGCGAAAATCATTTATGGCAAGCAACAAACAGGAAGAAATATAAAATCTGTCTAATCGACAACTTACCCCCCTATCCCCTCCATGTGTACTCTTTCAAATTTGGGAAGAGATGCCTGAAGCAGTCGACAAGATCAAAGTCACTTTTCAAGGAAAGTAACTCCTGCCGACCATCAGTACCTCTCCCAGGGTTCCCTCCCCTCTTATCCATTGGGGCGTTTTCTAAACAATTAAAATCACCCCCCAAAATTATCGGATGAGAGCATAAGGTAACTTGATATAAATCATTAAAAAAATCTTTCCGTTCTTTAGGTATGTTAGGAGCATAGATGTTAATCAAGCGAAAGGTGTAGTCTTCAAATTCAATGTCTATGTAAACAAAGCGCCCAAAAGTGTCAAAATGATAGCGAGAAATGGTGCATGGAAATGAATTGTTTACATAAATCCCCACCCCCTTCCCTCTGTTTTCAGTAAAAGACCAAAAAAAAACTACCACCCAAAGTTTCTGCAATCTGGTTACCCAATTTACAATTATCAACATGGGTTTCCTGTAGAAAACATATATCAGCATTGTACATTTTTAGCCTGCTATTCAAAACATCAACTCTTTTTGGGACTTTCAGCCCATTGCAGTTTAAAGAAAATATTTTTACCATGTCAAATCAAACATGTGTTTACTGTCATACCAAAGGACATAATAATAGAATGGATCATTCAGTCACATTCACACATCTTTAATAAGGCACACAACACAATAAAACAACAAAAATATTTGAAAATATAAATCAACACCATAGTGCACACACACACACACACACACACACACACACACACACACACACACACAGAGTCATAATGCAACAAGACAGGCTGCAAATAATACACTGCCCAAACTAAGACTTCTTCTTTGTCTCTTCCATCTTTTCACCTAAATGCAGTGAAGCAAAGTGAATAAGATTAAGAATTGAACCAAAACATAAATTACAACCAGTGAAAATGTAAAACAAAAACTTGTTTAAAATCATTTAAGTCTATCACACAACTGCCTGCCGGCGTGTGTGCGCGCGCGCGCACACACACACACACACACACACACACACACACACACGCACACACGCACACACACACACACAGACAGTCACTCTCTTCCCCAGAAAAATAAATTATAATTCTATCTAGCATCGCAATCCCTGAATGCAATTAGACAAAAACAATAAGAATCAAAATCTACCTGGAAACAAAAAACAAAAATCAATCCTCTTTCACACACACACACACACACACACACACACACACACACACACACACACACACTCACCCATTCACTCACACAGTCCATATTGTCATTTCTTGGATTTCCTTTTTCGCTTACTCCTCACCGGGGAGTACAACATACTGTCCAGCAAGGACTCCTCTCCTTCACTAAACCTCTCCGGCTCCATGTCCGACTCCACAACAGACTGGGGGGCTACGGGGGTACTGGGCGCAGGGAATGTCACTTCCCTGGGTGCTCTCTGCACACGCAGCTACCTCCACCTCAGCGCCTACTGCCAACATGTCCGTGTCATCGTCAATTACAGTCTCCTCTACAGTCTCCGTCGTACTCTTTTTTTCTTTCTTTGTCGGTGTGGTCGTCGGCGTCTCAGTTGTCTTCACTGTCGCTGTCGTGTTTGTCTCTGTCTCTGTCACTAACTTACTTGCAGTCGTCTCCGTCATCGCTGCAGTTGTCTCCGTCGTCACTGCAGTCGTCACCGTCGTCGTCACTGCTGCTGCCTCACTGGAAACCGCACCGGTCGTCTTCGCCACCACCGTCCCCAGCGTCGTCATGGACCACCGCTCCCATCCCCGGGGGTTGAAAGGACCCGCACCAGAACCCGCTCCGGAACCCGCTCCACCGCTCTGCTGCTGCTGCTGCCATCGCGGTCCACTGTTCGCCTGGAAGGGAGGACGACCCTGGCCACACTGAGCCCGCTGGTGCCCGATCTTCTTGCAGCGCAGGCAGAGAGGCTCCCTGCCCACCACCTTCAGCAACGCTTGGAAATCATAGTCCTTGAAGTTCACTACGTGTGGAAGATCATCCCACTGGGATTTGCTGCCTATCAGGCAAAAAACACGAGCACCGTTCAGTAAGCCGTCTACAAGGTTCCTGTCCATTTTGGAGGACATGACACGGAAACCCTTCGTTTCAAAGAAATCTATGAACAAATCCATCTCCATGTGCACTGGAGCCCAGTGCATCCTCACGTCGTTCATAATGTCCGATTGTGCACAACTGTGCACAACCGTGTCGCCAATGTTGAAATGGCCTACAATCTCCACCATCTTAATAGCGCTCCTCTCCGACTTGAAGGCGACGAAAGCCTCAAACGGCGACTCTCCCTTCCACATAGCAAAAGCGTCATCCACGTGCGCGGATAACGCCTCCAAAAATTCGCCCCTTGAAATACTGAAAGCTCTGCGGCCAAACAAATGAGAGCGGGCAGTCCTGTCCCGTAAATCTAAAGAAACATAACGCCGGTTGAAACCAGACAGAACCTCCATGATGAGCTGGATAGAAAACCGTGCGAAAAACACTTGTGAAAGTACAGACAATTTTGAAAACGCTTTGATCTTAGCCAAAAGAGAGGCGATAAAAGTCAACTGAATGAATGAATGAAAAATGGTGTTTTACGTTATCTCGGTCTGGAACAGACACAAATGGGACATTTGTAGATACAAAGATGGTGGGAACAATACTGGAGGCAATGCCCGGAGGCAGTGCAACACCAGTAAAGTCCCGATTTTTTTAACAATACAGATAGGTGTAGCGGTAACCACGCCTCGGTTAAACCTCATCGGCTATGGTACCGCCACATGTACATGCACATTTTTTTTATCTCGATAAAAGTCAACTTCGTATCGTAAATTTAAGCTTTACGTCCTCTCGACCTGGGAAGGCACATATGGGACATTTGTTAGATGTGATAAAAGTCAACTGTTTCATGAACCTCAGCCAATCCACGACGTGACGTCGTATTTCTAGGCTGTTTTAATTTGCATTTTGACTGTATAAGAATGATTATAATTGTATCTCTGTTGCATTTTACCTTACTTTGTATACATTCATTTATGTACAAATTAAACTTTTAGCGTTGTTGTATTTGAAAATGTAGCATTTTAGGAATATAAAGACTCTTTGAAACGGTTATACTTAAAGTTGAGTGCAAATTCAAGTGATACTATTAACAGCTTTTCGGATCCACAACGAGGCTAAAGTTGAAAACGAAACATTTTAAAGAGCAGCCTCAATTTGAAGTGCAGCCTCGATTTGAAGTGCGACAATTTTGTAGCCTCGATTTGAAGTGCGACAATTTTGGACCGACCGACAGACTGACAGACCGACAAAGTGAGTTATAGGTTTGTGGCTTGTGCCACAAACAAAAACACAAACGCCCACCATTTGTGGCAAATATTTAAGTGAATTGCTCACTTTTCATCAAGCCACATTGTTGTGACACAGGGGAAGAGAGAGAGAGAGAGAGAGAGAGAGAGAGAGAGAGAGAGAGAGAGAGAGAGAGAGAGAGAGAGAGAGAGAGAGAGAGAGAGAGAGAGAGATGGGGGGGATCGTTTTCGGAGGAAGAAGCTAACTTTGTTGTTCTTGTTGTTGCCTCACCCTGGCTAAAAGACTCCAGGTTTCATCGCAACAGCCGAAGCACTTTAATACTATAGTACAAATGCATCAGCTTGGTATGAGAACATAACGTGTGTGGCCGTTTTTGACTACCCCGCCACGTGGGCAGCCACACTCAGCCTTCTCCGCCTCCTGATCAGCACGTAATTCTGGGGAGGTCTTTTAATATGATACAGACCCAGCTTAAGTGACTATCAGGCATCAATTAATCATACACCAATCCTCCTCCTCCTTCTCCTCCTCCTTATCATCATCATCATCATTGTCGTCGTTGTTGTCATCGTCCGCAAACCAGCAAGCGAAAATGAGAGAGAGAGAGAGAGAGGAGAGAGAGAGAGAGACGGAGAGACTGAGCGGAGAGAGAGAGAGAGAGAGAGAGAGAGAGAGAGAGAGAGAGAGAGAGAGAGAGAGACAGAGAGAGAGAGATGACGGAGAGAGAGAGAGAGAGAGAGAGAGACAGAGAGAGACAGAGAGAGTGAGAGGGAGAGAGATGCTTAATTCAAAGGCAGTGGCTATACTACAGAGATAGTGAGAGGGAGAGAGATGCTTAATTCAAAGGCAGTGGCTATACTATAGTGCCACCAGTGGCTCTATATAATGCAGGCTATAGTGCTGCCAGTTTTTACTTCCGGTGCAATGTTCTCGCGTTGGATTTGTTTTCAAGCTTCCTGCGCATGCGCTCATTTACACGTGAATTTAGACGTTCTGACTTTACCTTCCGTTCTGAGATTACCACCACCACTGCTCTCTCTCTCTCTTTCTTTCTCTCTCTCTCTCTCTCTCTCTCTCTCTCTCTCTCTCTCTCTCTCCCTCTCTCTCTCTCTCTCTCTCTCTCTCTCTCTCTCTCTCTCTCTCTCTCTCTCTCTGTCTCTCTCTCTCTCTTTCCGTCTTTTTCTCTTTCTTTCATTGTGTCTCTTATTGCTTCTCTTCCGCTTTCTGTTTCTCTCTTTGTCTCTGTCTCTCCCCTCTCTCCATTAATGTCCCCCTATCTCTCTCTCTCTTCTCTCTCTCTCTCTCTCTCTCTCTCTCTCTCTCTCTCTCTCTCTCTCTCTCTCTCTCTCTCTCTCTCTCTCTCTCTCTCTCTCTCTCTCTCTCTCTCTCTCTCAATATCTCCGTCTGTCTTTGTCTCTGTCTTACTCTACTGTCTCCCTCTCTTTGCCTCTTTTTTATTGAACATTTTTTTTACATTTAAAAATAATAGAAAGCGAATGACAAAAATAACACAATACATAAACATACAAACACATACGCATGCACATATCCACACACACTCACACACACACACACACACACACACACACACACACACACACACACACACACACACACGCACACAATATATATATATATATATATATATATATATATATATATATATATATATATATATATATATATATATATATATATATATATATATATATATATGTTTACTACGATTTCTATGACCTCCCCTATTGAATCGTTCACTGGATCCACCAACATGGCATCCCATCTCTTCTACTCTCTTCGAGGGATTGTAATTTTAGAACTTTATTATTTTTGTTATTTTACACAAGATTTTTACTATTTCTTTTGAATTAAGTGCTGGTTTGCTTTTATTGTGGACTTTCAATCTGGTGCAAAGAGGACAACCAAATAATAATAATAATAATCAAATTTTCAACACGGGTTTGGGCGTTCAAAAATGTTAGTCCACTAGTTCTATAACAGGTTATGTAAGTGAGAAAATTACCTTCAGTATCATAGAAAAACGCAAGTAAATTAATATTGTTTTGATCAAGTACTTTGGATGTGATGCATTTCTTTCCAATTTGGATTCTGTTATTGAAAAGCAGTGGCTCAGAAAGAAATTCAGCAGAATCTTTTTGTTTACATTGATAGAACAATATTTTGTAAGCTTCTAAAACATCTGTCCAAAACTGATTATCTTTTGTAAACATTGAAATATACTCAGGGCCATAGTTATTGATAAGTGACCATTTTGGAAAGCTTATTAGCAAAACATGTCCATTTGTGTGTGGATTTTTCAACTCTATGCATCCATGATACTTTTAATGATAAAACTAACACTTTTAAATCTGTCAAGCCAATACCACAATTTGTTTTATGTTTTTATGCGCTGTTTTACGATTAATCTTGTCCGGCTTTTTATTCCACAACAAAGTTATAACAACACTTTTGATAAGTTTCAAAACAAATGTCAGGTGCGTTTGGTAAAAGAAGCCATAAATGGGTTAATTTCGAAAGAATAACAGATTTTAGTATAGCAATTCTGCCCAGAGGAGTCACCTGTCTTTTTACCCATACCCTAAACAACTGCTTAACATCTGCTAGTTGTTCTGCATACTTCATACCCACACACTCTTTCAAATCATTGGCAAACCAGATACCCAATACTTTAAATTTTGGTGGATTAACCATTCCTAAATGCTCCATATAACGAATTTGTAAATTTGTCTTACTTCCTAGCCATATTGCACTGGTTTTATTAGAGTTCATATGAAGATCTGAAACGCATCCAAATCTAAATATCACATTGATACAAATTTTAAAAGACCTTTGAACCCCTGAAAGCAGAAATGCAGTGTCATTGGCATATTGAAACAACTTAAATTCTTGATTATTTTTCTTACTTCCCTGTATGTCTGGATTTTCCCTTATCATAATGGCCAGTATTTCTGCACATAATACGAAACGATAGGGTGACACAGGGTCTCCTTGTCGACATCCCTCTTTTAATGTCAAACCATTCTGAGACTTGACTGTTCACAATAATGCAATATTTAATATGGTTATGAAAAGTACTTATCCATTGACAAATATCATTTTTAAAACCAAACTCTTTTAGCACTCTAAACATAAAATCCCAAATTACCGAATCAAATGCTTTTTCGAAGTCAATGTTCAACAATATTCCAGGTAAATTATGCTTTTCTAAGTAAGATATTGTATCACAAATTAATCTAATATTATTACCTATAAATCTGTTTCGAATAAATCCTGTTTGGTCTTCACTAATTATCTTAGGCAATACTCTCTTAGTCTCTAGACATTTTGCTTTCTTCTTTCATAGTCTCTCATTACTCCCCCCCCCCCCCCCCACACACACACACTTGCTGTGTCTCTGTCTCTGTCTACCCCCCCCCCCCCCCCCCACTCTCCCTCTCCATTGCTTTTCACTGTCTCTGTCATGGTCTCTCACATTGTCTCTCTTACTGTCTTTCATTGCACATCTCTGTCTCTGTCTCTCTCCATGTGTATCTCATTGTTTGTCGTTGTCCCTCTCACTGTTTGTCTGAAAACACAATCAATTTCTGTCTTCTTTGTTGTTGTTGTGTGTTTTTTAACCAAGTGTGTGATATGAAAATGATCTTTATTTTAAATCATAATTTAATTTCTTTCTTTGTTTGGAATAATTTGTTATCGTTTACTGTCTGTGCCAAGGATGTTATGTTCATGTCTTCTTGGTCTTACTGTTTGTCTGTCTGTGTTTCTGTCTGTTAATTGTCTGCTTGTTGTTTATTTATTAGAACTGTTCGTTTGTCTGTAACTTTGTTGTCTAAGTCGAAATCACTCTAAACTTCGCTTAAGAACGATTTTGATAAAACTTCAAAGGGCAATAAAAAAACAAACCACGTTCAGCCTAGAGAACAACCCATTTGGTGCTAATCAGAATTATCAATCAGCTATATCAATTGTTAATGCTAGGAATTAAGCATATGGAGTGCTTCCAAGTTCCTTAGCAAAGGTCCATTTCACTGAGTTTTGCTCAAGACAAGTATAATTTTAAAATGAACTAGTGTTCCATGTTAGTTTACCTTCACCGGTAACTTAGCCTACTCTGGGTCTACAGGCTAAAGTACAGTGACCAGCAAAATAACCTGCAGGCTAAAATATAGTGACTGGCAAAATAACCTTCAGGCTGAATTACCATGCCCGTAAACATATCCACTCCCTAAAAAAATGTGTCTAGAACAATCAAGCATGTTATGTCACATGGGGGCTGATGCTAGTAGCAGGCATATTATTAAATATGTGCTATGACTTTCATATCATTAAAAGGCAGCTACATTCAATTAGTAAATTTCTATTTTTTCTGTCCCACAAGCCCTTATGATCTGGCCTTTTCTGCAGGTCTCTTACTGCACAATGTTATGCACAAATGTGTTTTTTCTGACCCTCATAATTAAGGCCGTTTATAGTCCACTGTAAGGGGGGGAAAAAAAATAATGTCCTTTTTCAGTTATCCTCTTTGGCTACAATGTAATGATTGTTTAGCAACAACAACAGTAGCAGCAACAACAACATTGTTATGGCCCTTTTTAGTGGTAGCCCTTCGTCACAATGTTATGATTGTTTATAAAAAAAAATGTTATGGCCTTTGCAGTTGCACTGTTTTTTTTGTTTTTTGTTTTTTACTTTCTCTACTCTTTACTATTTCTAAACAGACAATGCAACACATCACTTTCTCTACTCTTTACTATTTTATTAACAGACAATGCAACACATCACTTTCTCTGCTCTGTACTATTTCTAAACAGACAATACAACACATCACTTTCTTTTACTATTTTATTAACAGACAAGGCATCACATCACTTTCTCTGCTCTGTACTATTTCTAAACAGACAATACAACACATCACTTTCTTTTACTATTTTATTAACAGACAAGGCATCACATCACTTTCTCTGCTCTTTACTATTTATAAACAGACAATGCAACACATCACTTTCTTTTACTATTTTATTAACAGACAATGCAACACATCACTTTCTCTACTCTTTACTATTTATAAACAGACAATACAACACATCACTTTCTTTTACTATTTTATTAACAGACAAGGCATCACATCACTTTCTCTGCTCTTTACTATTTCTAAACAGACAATGCAACACATCACTTTCTTTTACTATTTTATTAACAGACAAGGCATCACATCACTTTCTCTGCTCTGTACTATTTCTAAACAGACAATGCAACACATCACTTTCTTTTACTATTTTATTAACAGACAAGGCATCACATCACTTTCTCTGCTCTGTACTATTTCTAAACAGACAATGCAACACATCACTTTCTTTTACTATTTTATTAACAGACAATACAACACATCACTTTCTCTACTCTTTCCTTTTTTTTTTCTTTTTTTTTTACTGTTCTCTCTCTCTCTTTGCTTCTACACAACACACATGGTACACTGTTATCTCACGCTTCTTAAAAAGAAAACACCCATTAATGAGCATGAACAGCTGACCCTGCACTGTCTGCACTCTTTTTATAGCAGCTTTCGTATCTGTGCCTCTTGATTAAAGACACATTCGTAGGGTAATGCAGACTTTGTGTTTTTAATTTTGCTAATACACATTTTGCCTACAAGAATGACATTGTTAATCCAACAGTAGTTATTTAATATGTTTTTCCTTTCAAACCCAAACAGTACGTCAATTACTAGTACAGTTACATTCAAGCCAATCTTTGAGCAGATTAAGTTTTCAATGTGTATCCAAAACTGTCTTACAGTAGGGCAGTCGTAAAAACAAATGTTCAATGACATCCACAGTATTAGGACAATAATTGCACGCCTCTGAACTACTCACGCCCATTTTATTCAATAAAACATTGGTCGGGTAGATGTTGCGCAGTAGTTTTCATTGCAGCACACGCAGACGGATTTCTTTTGTTGCCATTCTCGCTCTCGTCCACACATTTTCATTAAAAATCTTAAAAACAAATATTAGCCCAAAACGTACTGCATTAGGAGTTGTGGGATTAGTACTTTTTCGAAGATATTCTTTAATTTGTTTATGTTTTGCATAAAATTCATTTACTATTTCAAACATATTATGGTTTGTAGTTTCGAACTGAACTCTCACGCTTTTAATACTATCAATCCAGGCTTGGGGTATAGCGTTTAACAAGGCATTATACTCAAAGACTGTTACTGCTCTGCTTTGTCCGAGAAGATCTTGTACCTCTTCTAACGTCAGCAAACGGTGTTTTTTTTGTCTATTAATGATATCGTTCACCATTATAAGACCTTTCTCATGCCATTTAAAAAAAAAAAAGAACATGCATTTTAAACTTAGTCAGTTGGTTGAAAAACAGAAACTGTTTTCCAACATCCGATGCCTTGACATCATCCTTATTCACTTTATGTTTCTCTTCAAGATCAGAACCTCTCTCCAGAAGTAATTTTTAATTGCGGAGATCTCAGATATCATGTTTTACACAATTTAATCCAAACATTTCATGTGGTAAAGCAATTTTGTGTAAATGCCAGAAGGATACTAGACACCATGTTTCAGCTTTTGCCTTACTCTTATGTAGTTTTCCTATCCATTGGAGGTTACAGATACGCTGCAATTCAATCATATGAACCATTTCTTGTCCACCCTATTTATGTCCATTTTGCATAGCTTTTATTTTAATCTTTTTGAACGCTTCTCTATTATTATTTTTCCTTTGCCAAATAAATGTGTACAATGTGGTATTTATTTTTATTAGAATCTCCTTCGGCAGTCGAATAGACTGCATTATATAAAAAAAAACTGGCTGACTAAAAAAAAATTTATTATTACTATTTTACCATGTATGCTGATATCTCTTTTGCTCCATTGTTTAATTAAATCTGTGAATTTCTTTATTCTGCTTTTCCAATTGTCTTCTGTTTCTTTTGCCATTCTATCTTTGGCAGCCACACTCCGCCTTCTCCACCTCCTGATCAGCACGTAATCCTGGGGAGGTCTTTTAATATGTTACAGACCCAGCTTATGTGATTACCAGGCATCTGTTACTCATAGACTCCTCCAGCTCCTCCTCCTCCTCAACATCATCATCGTCATTATCATCTTCAAAAACAACAATGTTATGGCCCTTTTCAGTGGTAACCTTTAGTCACAATGTTATGATTGTTTATCAAAAACTGTTATGGCCTTTACAGTTGCACTGTTTGGTTACAATGTTTTAATTCCAATTCCAAGTTCCAAATACTTTAGTGTCCTTGTTACAGGATATGTTTCATGCAACAATATAAAACATAAAGATGATAATTGCTTCATGAATAATTTTTTTAACCTTTCCGGTGACCTCTTTTGATACATTGTAACATTGAATTTGTTCTGCATTCTGTAGGCTTGTTGCACAATATTATGCACAACTTTAACCCTTTCACCGCCAAAGTCACATTTTAGCACCACAGTGATTTAACACCTATGTCACTAAAAGGCATCACATTGGGGTGTATTATCCAAAGACCCTATTGTTTTAGTTTTGGGAAGTAAAGATAGACCTTATTTTATATATGTCAGAGAATAATCCCCAATACTGCAGACGGATTTTGTTCTCTACCCAGGTAATTTTAATGGAAATATTTGGCTGAAATATGGCTGGCGGTGAAAGGGTTAAGTTTGTTTGACCCTTTGTAGGCCCTCTAATAATACAATGTAATTCTGAACACTTCCACATACTGCCAACACTGTTTCGCCTCGCGTTGATCTTTGATCAACTGATGTTCTTGTGGTCATTGTTGTAGATCATTGAACAGACGGATGACCCTGGGCAGGGAGTTGTTACTGTAGCGGTAGGTTCTGGAACTCAGGGACAGGAGGCGACCGCTGCATGACCGACTGGACTCACACAGGGCCAGGGCTGGATGAAGAGGGTGGCTGTCATCGCTCAGGATCTTGTTGAGCTTCTTCGAGCGCACACGCGCGTGTGTGTGTGTGTGTGTGTGTGTGTGCGTGCGTGTGCGTGAGCGTGCGTGCGCGTGCGTGTGGGCGCGTGTGCGTGTGTGGGCGCGTGTGTGTGTGCGCGTTTGCGTGTGTGTGTGTATATGTGTGTGTTTGTGTGTGTGTGTGTGTGTGTGTGTGCGTGTGCGTGTGCCAGGTGCTCGGCACCATTTTTGGCACCTTGACCTTGACCTTTGACATAACAGGCTATGACCATTTTATATTTTGGCCGAAATACACTTAGTACCTCTCCGCATGCAAAATTTGAGCCTCCTATGTCCCTCCGTTCAATCGTTATCATGCCAGGTGCTTGGCAGCATTTTCAGTGCCAATCCTTGACCTTTGACCTATGATCTTCATTTTTGAATCTGGCTTAAATAGTTTTAGTACTTACCCGCATGCAAAGTGTGAGCATCTTAGGTCCCTCCGTTATTGTGCCAGGTGTTCGGCAAAATTAGTGGGCTCCAATGACCTTGACCTTTGACTTATGGCCTTCATTTTTTAGCATGGCCTAGATATCTGAAATACCTACCAGCATGTAACATTTGAGCATCCTAGGTTCCTAGGTTCGATCGTTATCGTGCCAGGTGCTCGGCAGCATTTTCGGCACCAGTGACCTTGACCTTTGATAATAATATGACTTTCATTGTACGTAAAAGCCAGACGCCAGGAGAACATAGGAGTAGCACCACTGAAGAAAAGCCTCACCCTTCATAGCGACAGTACCTATAACCCCGGATCCTCCTGCAGCAATTCTGCTCGGTCTTCATGAGAAAGGATGATGATCCGCCGCCAGCAATGGATGGACTAGCCTACCTGACCATAGAAAACTTGTCTGTAGAAGTCAATGGCGTCCTGAAATAGCTTCGCAATCTAAACCCATCCAAGTCCTCAGGCCCAGACGGCATACGAAACAGAGTCCTCAAGATCTGCGCATAATCTTTTCAACCACTCCTTACAGACTGGTCAACTGCCATCAGCTTGGCTCTCTGCCAACATTGCTGCCCTATTCAAGAAGGGTGACAGGAATCCAGCAGAAACTACAGACCAGTTTTGCTCATTTCAGTAGCCTACAAGCTGCTCAAGCATATCATGTGTCGGCACCTTCAGAACCACCTGAAGAAGCACATAATACTCACCGACAAGAATCACGGCTTCACGTCTGGCCACTCTTGCGAGACCTAATTTCTCACCAAAGTCAGTGATCTCCTTCAGTCGTACAATAGTAGGAAGCAGACTGGTGTAGTGGTGCTTGACTTCAGCAAAGCCTTTGACACGGTCCCCCATAGCACACGTTTGCACAAGGTGGACCACTACAGTGTCCAAGGCTCCCTCTACAAATGGCTTACAAACTTCCTGAGCAGGAGAAAGATGAGGGTGGTTCTGGACGGCGAGGCATCGGAAGAAGCTGCTGTTGGGTCTGACATCCCACAAGGCACTGTACTGGGTCCTTTACTCTTTCTCTGCCACATAAATGACCTGCTGGACTCAGTGACATCAACAGTAAGACTCTTTGCCGACGATTGCCTACTATACCGGGAAATACTCAGTTTCCTAGACCACCTGACTACAGTCAGCTCTAAAAAAAACTGGAAGAATGCGCTATGAGGTGGGGCATGCGTTTCACAGCACAAAAGTGTTATACGATCTCCACCAGAAACACTTCGTCCTTCCTCTACAGGCTATGTGGAGTCTTCCTGAAGCAGGTGCATGAAACCCCTTATCTGGGAGTAGGCCTACAAATCCTGAGCGACTTGAAGTGGTCTTCCTACATCTCAAACATATGCCATAAAGCTCGATTGACCCTAGGATTCCTCCGCCGGAACCGCTGGAATTGTCCTATGCCTAGAGAATACAGGCGTTTTGCGTACATCGCATTGGTCCGATCCATGATCATCAACTGCTGATTGTAATGAGCCGTAAGACTCAAAAGTTTGCCCAACAAACATATTCTCAAACACAATCTGCCCGCTATGGTGAAAGCCACCACATAATGACATGTATAATGAAAAGAAAAATATGGCTTTACTTTAACTGTGTTGCATAAACACGCAACAAGCAACATTCATAAAGACATTAATGTAATAAGCATGCAATGAAATAACATTTTCAATGTAATCATTATATTGACATTTATTAAACATATTTGTTTGAATCAACAAAGCAAAGTCACAATTAAAAACATACAGTGAACCGAAAAAGGAGACTGAAGAAAAAAAAAGTTATTGTAAGTAAAACAAATGCCACCATCCAAGTCTGATTCGTGTGAATTCATTATTATTTTTTAAATGCTGGATGCACGTTTGTCTGTCTATCTGTCTGTCTCTTCCTCTGCATGTCTGTATGTGCTTGCATTCGTGTGTGCGAGTGCGTACATGCACGCTTGCATGTCATGTTGTATTTAGCTTTCTTTGGCCTTATTTATTTAATTTCCGAAATAAATAAATAAATAAATAAGGCAACACAAATACAGGACTCAGTTTGTCCATGATCTTTCCTTGACCTTGATTTTTTTTTTTAAATTTTCTTTCTTGTGATTTCTGCTTAACCTGAATCTTTTCCTTGACTATGCTGTTACAAATTCGTGATCAGTGTGGTCGGTATGCTGAGTGGTAAATTACACTAGTAAATAGTGATACAGACTGAGATCACTGTCCATTGTCCAGAATAGCGGGGTGGTCGCTATACTGGAGACACCTTTAGTAATAAATAAGGAAATAAAATGCAGACTGACAAAAACTGTCTGGTATACTGAGGTGCCTGCGATACTGAGGTGCCCGTTAAGTGATGTTCGACTGTATGTCACATGACAAAGGTGTCAAGGTCCACTCAATGTATCAAATATGGTACGCATGTTTTCTTGGTGTTCAGACAAGACAGAGAAAACAGACCAAAGGGAGGCCTTATCACCCTCGTCAAGTTCCAGTCAAGCAGATATTGATACAGAATTTTTGGGAGTAAAGTTGGCAATGCCAGACAGGCCGATGACAGTGCTAAATGTCTACTCTCCACCAGACATAAAGATACAACTTGACACCATCCTGGTTGACCCCAACAGCTGGATTATTACAGGAGACCTTAACAGCCATTCACCCAGCTGGGTTTACTGGGGGCTCAACAGAAAAGGAGAGGATGTGGAGAACTGGAGCATCAGCAACCAGCTGATTTTGATCAACAGACCAGATGATCTGCCTACCTTCTGCTCTCGAAAATGGAGGACCACCAGCACTCCTGACCTGGCCTTCGCTTCTGATGACATCCACAGCATCGCCCTCAGGGAGGTGTCCCACCAACTGGGAGATAGCGACCACAGGTCAGTTGTCATTACCATCCAAAGGCAGTTTGAAATCCACCCCACCAGGCTCCCAGCAAGCTGGAACTGCAAGAAGGCAAACTGGGACCATTTCAAACAAGAAGTAGACAGAAGAACATCTGAACTGGTACTGTCACATGACAACCTAAATCAAAACGCCAAGGACTTCAACAAGGCACTCTTAGCAGCAAAGGCGCCCATTCCAAGAGGCAGACGCAGTAAGTATAATCCCTACTGGACTTGAAGAGACCCTGAATGAAGCCAGGGGCACCATGGATAGCACTCCCACAGATGGCGATATAGAGGCACACAACAGAGCGAAAGCTTCGTTCACAAAAGAAAAGCTGCAAGCAGCCCGGCAGAGTTGGCATGAGAAGTCAGCCTCCATGAGCATGGAAACAGACATGCAGGGACTCTGGAAGCTGACAAAGAAGCTAAATGACAACAACCCTAGCAGAGGCAAAACAGTCATTGAGCAGAACCATCAGCTGAAGACAGAAAAGGCAGCAGCTAACATCTTCACTGAGCTCTACTGCACAGAAACCTGCATCCACATGTCCAGAGAGCGCACCAAGCAAGTCAGAGAAGAAACCGCAGACCTTCTGTCATCAGATCCCCCCGGCACAAATGACAGCTGCATGAATGAACCTTTCAGCATGAAAGAACTGAAACAAGGCATAGGCAAGGTGAGCTCCAAGAGAGCCCCAAGACCTGATGGCGTCACAAGTGACATATTGAAGCACCTTGGGCCTACTTCCAGACAAGTGCTGCTGCAGATCTTCAACCACAGCTGGAGAGTGGGTGCTGTGCCTTCCATCTGGAAAGAGGCCGACATCATTCCCATTCCAAAGAAGGGGAGGGACAAGGAGGATCCCTGCAGCTACAGACCAATCAGCCTCCTCAGCTGTGTTGGCAAGCTGATACAAAGGATGGTCAACCGCCGCTTAGCTTTCTTCTTGGAGGGGCAAAACATACTCTCACCAACCCAGACTGGCTACAGAAAGTTTAGAAATACTGAAGACCACCTAGCTGTCTTAGTCCATGACATTGCGAACTCTTTCCAAGAGAAGAAGCAAACCCTTGCTGTGTTTTTTAATCTGTCAAGAGCTTTCGACAAAGTGTAGAAAGAGGGCCTAATGTTGAAACTCCTTCTAGTCCCTCCACTTATGGGATAATATGAATGGCAAATTGCAAATTAGGTTTAAGCCATGTCCTTTGGCACACATGTACCTTAGACCCTCCCCTAACATCAAATCATGGGAAACACCTTCGCAGCTGGTGGTTTCTGTGAGAAACAGGCCCCTTTGTGACGTAACCATAATACCGCTATTGCCACTTGCGAATCCAACTACATTAGCTTTTATTGATATCTAATCTACAATTATGTCTTGCTACATGCAATTTTATGTGCCTGTCATAAAAACCAGACCAAGCTCTAAGCTCATTACAATCACGAGTCACACAATGGGCAAGTCTGCACATGTAGAGCCAATATCACCGTTGCCAGCAAGGGTGCAAATATTTATTTCCAGCACAGTAAATCCTAAGCGTCTTATGGACTGCATTGCATTCATATGTGACAGAAAAAAATAATAGTTTGTGCTCTAATTCTACATGAAGTAGCATGCTTTAAAATGGCAATGAGGGCCTGCACATTTGTCTGTGCATCTTGAATGAATAAAACTGTGTTACAACTGCCATAGCCTCATTGTCAACTGATCGACATGACAACTAGCATATCTTGTTCTAATTCTTAAAGGACCATAGTCATCTCCATTCGGACCTAAAAACGTTCTGGAAAACGATTCAGCATTATTTCCTACTACACATAGACACAGTATGCAAACTGTATCTATGTAACCTACCTTTTATGTCACATTCTTCAAGATAAAGTGAGCGCACACACTTTTATTTCGCAAAAATCGGTCTCCTGGGGCAGATTTGCCAGCTGCCATTGAATCTCACAAAAAATGGGATTTGTGCGATAATCCATTTGGCGTGACGTAGATTAGGGGAAATCAATACGGCATCTGTGACTGGTGTTGAACTATTTGAGGACAAATTATTTTGCCTTTTTGTGGCCCGTTTTTAGTAATAGAACTTGTTGGGATTCTTTCAGACCTAGCTTATGACGTAACGCTGTCAGAGGATACGTATTATTATTATGACGCCAAGTTGTACACCTTCAAGTTCCTCTCTTCTTGTTCTAGTCCAGGCGAAATTATAAAGTTTACCTTGTTTTGTGATATATATTAGGTTTCTATGTTGATCTAACATGATTTGAGGGTGCTCAATCCAAATCCGTTGGAAGGCCAAGTTATAAATGTTGGGCATTTTGAGTTATGACGTAATATTCAAAATGGCCGCCATAGGTCTCTAGAAAACTGTAAAAACATGCACTTAACGTAATTGTTTTGTATCTAATGCTTGTTTTGGTAAGAAAAATAGTATATTTTGCTGAAATGATTCAAACTATTGGAATTATATCCTATTTTAGTACTTCTTAGCCCCCAGCCACTGTGGAGAGGGCTATCGCGATATTTCGTGCCCTTTCATTTATCTTAAGAATCATGTCACAGGATCACTTCGAATTTGTGTGTTACTATTTTAATGAAGCTGATATGCCCCTCAGTATGCCTTGTTGACATTGACCTTTGACCTTGAGTATGTGATTTTATTGTATCAACTATACTTTTTCAACTTTTGCACTGCTGTGGTAAAATGTTTCTAAGCGAAGGTTTATAGAGGATGTTGAATTACTGATGCCTATTTTATGCCTAAGGCATTCATCTTAAATGCTTGACCTTGAATTAGCATTGAATATTTCAACTTTTTGCTTTAATATTATTTTAAATCATTGCAGTAACTGTCTTATAATTGGTACATGAGCCAATGGTTAAACATATCTAGATGCTAACCTAAGTACCAATGACATCTCTAGCCTTCATCTTGACGCTTGGCCTTTGTTGTTAGGCGCCAAGCAGAACAACACAGCGATCAGTGTCAATATTTCTTTTTATTTTATAGGTGGGTAAAATTGCCGACATTCCATTGCACGCCAGCACTTTTACCCACCTATAAATTGGCTAATGCACCAATTATGAGACCATTACTGCCAAGATTTAAAACATATAAAGACAAAAAGTTAAAATATTCAATGCAAATTCAAGGTCAAGCATTTAAGATGAAAGGTTTAATAAAATAGGTATCAGGAATTCAATATTCTCTATACACGTTAGCTTAGGACAAAAACAACACATAGCTTATTTTACCACAGCAGTGCAAAAGTTGAAAAAGCATAGTTGATACATTAAAATCACATACTCAAGGTCAAAGGTCAAGGTCAATAAGGTATACTGAGGGGCACATCAGCTTCATTAAAATAGTAGCACACAAATTTGAAGTGATCCTCTGACATTGTTCTTAAGATAATTGCCAGGCAAATGAAAGGACACAAAATCGTGATAGCCCTCTCCACAGAGTGGCTGGGGGCTAATAAGTACAAAAATAGGATATAGTTCACATAGTTTGAATCATTTCAGCAAATTATACTATTTTTCTTACAAAAAAAGCATTAGATACAACATAATTACGGTAAGTGCATGTTTTAACAGTTCTTTAGAGTCCCATAATGGCCATTTTGAATATTTCGTCATAGCTTAAAATGCCCAACATTTACAACTTGGCCTCCAACGAATTTAGATTCAGCACCCTCAAATCATGTTAGATCGACATAAAACTAATATACATCACAAAAGAAGGTAAAGCTTAATTTCGCCTGGACTACTACTAAGCTAGGCTTACTAACTGCGTCATTTGAGCTAATTGCCCCTAGACAAGATTTCAAGATAGCAGAGTGTACAGAAGAAAAAAGGTCAGCGCATTTGTGCTAATATTGAGCTAACAGTGTGATTGCGTTCAGTTTTATGCTTGTCTGTGACTTTGATTTATGTCAGAGTTTACAATCCAGATCGATTTTGCATCATTCTGCACGCTGTTATCAGTTTTTGTTTTTAACGATGACTTCAGAACACCAAAGTGACCGACTAATGTCCGCTGTTTCTAATATTTGAAGAAAATGACGTCCAATTATTAATCTGACACACAGTCATACTTGCCCTTCAATAAAACGTCAACGGTGTATGACGTAGCTAACAATGGCGGAAGGTAGGAAATTAGGGGGCCTGTTTCCCGTACAGTTTGAGCCACCTGCATAAATCACCTATTAAGAGAAGGAGTTGACAGGAGGCAAGTGATGACGACAGTGACACATCAGTCACGCATTGCTATACCTGTCAGGTGATCCTGATCCAAGTTAAGAAAACGAACCTATGACTAGTCCTCCTGTGCAGTTTTGTAGTCTAATTAACTAAAGGCAATCGCATGCATCATAATCTAGCCAAAATCAGTATCATGCATTTATTATCATACAGTTTTTGCAATGTCGCTTTTTTCATTGCATCTTTTATTTTTCTAGCTCTTTGTTTATATCTTTTGTTGTTGTTGGTTGCTAAGTTTAGTCCAAACATTGCATCGATGCATGGGTAGATTCTAAATACATGTTTCCTTTTTTCCTGCCATGACTTTTCAGCGGCTTGGACGGGTAATCTGATGTCATTTCATGCAATCAATGAAATAAGTGCGATTCCAGCTTTTGCGGCTTTTGTTTATATTTATGTGCCAGCACAAGTGGGTATAAAATGGGTATAACAAATTTGCTTGTCTTGCCTTGCCTGACTAAAAAGTTCGAGTAGCGCCGAAAATAACATAAATAAGGTATCGTTTTCATTTCATTTAGATCTATCCTTTTTACTTCTTCAAACGTCTTATTGCTGTTGCTTTACATACTTCTAGTCGCAATATCCTATGATAGGATGGAGTAGTTTATCTATCTTCGAAGAAACTGCGTAACTTTTGTGTTTCTCAAAATTTAGGGACTTTACTGGTTTTGCAGTACCCTCATGATGTCCCAATTTCTTATATTTTAAACATTTTGATGTAGCCTTGGCGATCTAGCTTATGTCAACTGAACTAGGCTTATACTAGCATAAACTGTACTAGTCTTATACGTAAGTATATAAGGATCATTGCCGGCCCATGGCCAACTAGTTTTGCGCCAGTACAACAGATCGGTAAGATGTATGATTCAATTTCAAACCTGGCTTGTGGCATCGCCATCCCTCGTCTGTGGCTAGCCTATTGCCTTTAATGTTTACCGTTAGCTGGATAGAATGGAATTTCGCACTCTGTGTTCTATTGCTATGTGCCTTTATCGTATCATTTTATATCATATCAGTTTAGGCTCTGTAGGCTTGTTAACCTTTGCCTTGTCGCAGTCATTGGCGCACTGGTTGTTTCTGTATTGCCTACAGTAGTCGACCGCAGGGTGGTGAGGGCCTGCAGTATACAATACTACAAATCAGCAAAACAACCACCATGACACTTGGAAGCAGAGTCCTGCCCTCTTCGGTCCAGACCGGCTCCCAATCTGCTTCAACACCGCAAGCCCGCGCCGCACCTTCTCTTCTCCCGCCCCCTGTCCCTCAGTCGAGTCCTCTCCACCCCTGGTCCTCCATGATAATCCCCCCCCCCTCACACACACACACCACTGACTGACTATGTTACAGCTTTTAATTTATTTCTCTCTTCTTCCTGGTGACGTGGGCACTGGCCCAGCTGTAGCTGGTTTGGGCACGGGCTATGTCCCTCTTAGTTTGCTGGGGATTTCCTATTATTAATGAAAAACAACTATAAAGACCGTTGCTGGTGGCATCAGGAGGAAAGGCAGCTTATATTAAATTTATCCTAATTTTTTTTTAGGAAATCGCCCTGTCAGGTACACTTCTTTCCGCTGATCGTGGTAGCAATTAAACTACATTTGTAATGCAAACCCCAAACCTGGTAAGTTTTTCTAATTACTCAATTTTGTATATATTAATTTGGCCACTCACACATGGTGACAGACACACTGACAGGGTACAGTTATAAATTTGCGAGATGCCCAGGACCCTGGTTATCATTTTTTTATGTATTCATATTGACATGGTTTCAAGAGCTAAATCAGTACCTATGTCAATAGTTTATTCAGGGGTAACTGCCAAAACTTGCATTTTATCAATATAATACATGTGTCAATATTGCTTAAACTGTTTTGCACACCCCCTGGGAAGTGTGTGTGTGTGTGTGTCAATGGGTGTGCCCCCCCTCACACAACACAATTAATATGTAATATTGTGTTATTTCTGATAGCCGATGGTGTAATTGGCCGATGGCCCATCTGTGGGAGGGACAGAGTAGCATTGAAAGGTTTGCTGCCATGATTACAGTTGAGTTCAGGTAAAAATGGAAGAGGTATGCAGTTCGATTCACCATGCATGCAGGTGTCCATGGACAACGCTTTTCCTGTAAGTACCCATATTAAAATATAGAAAGATGTCTGATTAGTTTTACTTAATATTAGTGCCCTAATCTCTTAAGTTCATTTTATTAAACCATTTTTACACAAGCCTTTTCATCAAATATCCCCCATCAAGACTGTAAAGAGGTGATAGTTTTTGGTGTGTTTAGTTAATAAGACAAGCGCCACGCGGAGTCCCGGTAACGCCCTCGTAACGGTAACTCTAGTAACGGTACGCAAAGTACTGGTATCTGCTAGTACAGCAAATTTGAAGCGATTCGGTTAAGAAACTGCGGAGTGATAAGGCCCCGTTTTTCCCGTGGGCGCTGCTCTGAGAGTGACGCGCTCTTCCCGATTCTCCTTAATTTGCCACCAGCTCGCCCCCTGCCATAGCAAGCCTGACTGGATATGCAAATTGGGAAGCGAAATCGTTTTTAGAAACGGCAAGAGTTATTCCGTGAAAAGTTAAGCGGCGTATAGCGCGCGCGTTTTCTGAACCGATTCGCTTCCTGTTTGGCTACCGATAGTCACAGACCCCTGTCATCTACCTGCCAAATGCGAAGGCATTCGGACGAAACTAACTCCGGATATACGGGCGCCGAGAGGCCGCGATGCGCGTTTTCAGCGCATCTTGCGAAACCGCGCAAATGATACGCCGCCTCGGTTGCCCGTTTTTCCTTAGGCAGCCAACCTCATCCGCCATTGGAAGCTTCTGCTGCATTTAGTTGTATTACGAAATCAAAGAATAAGTCGTGTCAAGATAGACTTACTAACTGAAATAAAATATATGATAAACAGAGTGCAGATAGGCAGGACATAGATTTAAGTATTTTAAGGATATATATACTCGATTTACTATTAATACGAAGTCATGGATAATTTAAGTATTTACTCATATACTATTAATAGCACATTTTACAGCAGTAATCTTAAAGCGCCCACACAATCTCATTCCTCACAACTCACTGCACGTGCATCATACATAAACCCCGTTGTCAACAATACACGAGAGAGAGAGGTGGAGGGCGATTGTGAAATAATGGGTCTGAACGGTCATTGATCAGCTCTCCACACAACACAACACACTTTTTCTTTTCACACACAACATATCATTGAGTCACGTGATTGTATTGCTTAAGCAGTCCGTAGAAGCGTGTAAGGAGGAGTTTGAAGTACATCTGAACCTTCCTAAGTAATATTAATGTTTTATCTTTTATAACCATAAATGCATAATTGTTTGCTTGATTGTGGTTGTTATTTTCCATTGTATTTACAAATATATATTAAGCCCATTTATATACTCTATTGATCTTTGAACCTGTAAGCTCAAAACGTCCTTTGAATTCATATCATCTGTAGTACCAGATTGTGTCTATTTTTGTTATTAGCTGCTTTTTAAACATCTGCTGATTCTTTTTCATTGCATTTGTCACTGGGTTTGTGCGCACTACAACTCTGCATGTTATTACTTCATTATTTCACTAGGCCGCATATTATTTATATAGATTGAGATTATTTTCTCTTCATCTTATCCTAGCTGTACCGCATCTTGTGTACTTCAGGACTGCTTATGTAGGTGATGCAGATAGAGTCTCGAGAGCTTAATGTGCCATAGTATTAGCCCCCCTACTGACAACATTACTCTCTTTGTCGCGGATCCAGTGTGAGTGAGGTCCTCCTCCTAGGGCGCCACCACGACCGTCCACCGACAGCTCCCCAGAACACACTGATCCCCATGACTGACCCTAATGCACCAAGGCATAGACTGATTGGAAACCGAAAGTGAAGGTCACCATGAAGCAGGGCATGCAAAGCCACATAATTTGGGAATTTTCTAATTTTTATGATTGATGGATATGATTTTTCTCTACATTATTAGAATAGCATAGGCACAGTGCACTGTGTAGTCCTTTCGTGGCAGACTAGACTCTCTAACTAGGAGGCATTTGACTGGCACTAGGCTAGGCAGCCAATGGATTGTGGCCCTTTAACGGACCTTCCCCACACCACTCTCTCTTCTTTGGCTGACAGTGGGGATGTACCCTGGCAATGACTTCTCCACTATAAACAAATGGTAACCAAGCCTGCCATAAGATC
>JAGGCT020004199.1:100343-123399 GCA_017654935.2 Phymorhynchus buccinoides
AGTAAATTGATCCGCAATTGTATCATACAATCTCTCTTCTTTCATGAGAGTATGAAAAACAAGAAAAAAAATATAAAAAAAATAAAAAATCTCTCTCGCTCTCTCTCTCCACTATATATAATATAAATATTAAGTGAAAAAATCAAAACAAAACAACAAAACTTTGACGAGACGTTTTCGCTTTATTGCTTTATCAATCTACATTCTAAGTTACAAGATATATATGATATATATATATAGATATATATATATCAACCACTGATAATTAATGACACCTTTTTTGAATACCTTAAAATTTGTAATAAGATTTATCTAAAACAAAAGATTGAAAGAAAAAAGAAGAAAACAAAAGAGAAAGGGGGAAAAGTAGTCTGCCCCGACCACCATGTATACAGTTATATGTTATGGCTTAGCTAGCCCTTCAAAATGTCTAAGTATATATGAAATAGATCATCCACACAAAACAATTCAATCATTTTGTCCCTGTTCTTTCAGTTAAATAAACAAGCCCAATCAATGATCCCAATCTACAACAATCCCCCAATCATTTTTACCGCCCAAATCAATGAAACAATCTCCCCGGCTAGTACAACCCAATCAAAAGATATTCTTGTCCATTGTAGTGATCCCAGTCCAATGACACAACCTCCATCCGTAAAAACAAAATCAACGACAACAACAAAAAAAAAGAACAATGCAACCTCCATCCCCGGTACAGTACCAACAAGTTACACAGTTTCAATTATTTCAACAGTCAAAACACACCCTCACCCGCATGCATGGGGGTGAGTTTCTTAAGTTTCGTTGAGTTGCATATTTTGTTGGTTATTAAGTTTTGTTGACTAGCACGCAAAAGAAAGGTCTATGGCCCATTGTCTTACTGTCATATCACACGACAATAACATCTTAACTCACTGCCATACCACTAGGACAGAATGTTAAGCAGGACAGTACAAAATTTTAAGCTCGCAAAGCGCTCTCCCCTTTCCGTTGAGTAATAGCTTCCATAGGCTCCTTCAACGTAGCAAATACAGATACAGACACAGTTGGATCTTAACTGTTGTTGACTAGCACGCTTAGTTGGATGTTAACTGTTGTTGACTAGCATACCTTGTTCAGTCCGCATCTCTGTGAGGTATAAGCACAGTGCTGCCTCGTCCTCAGAGTCAGCACACTGGGGGTCTAGATCGCAGGGGAAATGCTTCCACAGACCTGGCCAGGTTGTACCGGAACAATTCCACTGGCCACCCCTCCCCTGGCATTGAGATGATGATGACGATTAGTAACTTGCTATCTTGATCCATGTTCTAAAAACATAAAGAGTGCTGGATTACTTTTTCCACCTTTTTAGGGGAACCAGCCCACGACAGCTGTTTCGACCCAAAGGGGTCTCATCAGGTGAGCGTGGCTGAGTTCTTACCCAGTCATGTGTGGCTTTCTCACCTCAACAATGAGGTTTTTCCACAATGGGAAGGTTTCCCTGCGTATGTTGGCAAAAAGCCCAACAACAACAAACCAAACCAGCTCTCAAAATAAAATAGGAATAAATACAAAATCTTAAGTAAAAAGATGAACATAACAATGCTCCGAAATTAAATAAGAAATGATAAAACAAGTAACACGATCAGAGAGGGCCAGCGGCTGAGATGGCATAAAAAATAAAGAGGATAAAAATAGTTTAGAAAATAAATATCAGTATACTGCTAGCACCATTATTACTATTATTATTAGAACATTTAATTCAATTTGATGCCCTAGGCGTTTACAACGCACGCACGCACGCCCACACGCACCACGTACACACACACACACACACACACACACACACACTACACACACACACTACACACTACAGCATACCACTTGTCTCGGCTTGGTCCGTCTGCGGTGAAAAGAATAGCGAATCTTGAACCCAGAGAGTGGCTTGGTGTTGAGCGCGGAGAAATAGAAAGACAAAGGAACAACAATCTTCAACTCCTCTTCAAAGAAATCATCAGGAAATACATAAGCCATTTGCTGAACGCATTTTACATACTTCCTGCCACGTTTTCGCTTTATGTCTGTGGTGGACAAGCCGTGGTATTTTTGCGTCCATTCACAGGATTGGGGGAAGTTGAGCAGGATGTCCTCAGAGTTGATTTCAAAGGCCAGAAAAGTGTAAAAGATGACGTGGTGCACACTCGGTGGTGTCAGCATGACGCAGCTGATCATGAACAGCGGATAAGGGGTTAGTCCGTCCCAGGAAGGCGTTTGAATGCAGCCTGTGAAAAGTTGAGGAACATACCGTACCATCTGCACGCCCACCCCTTACGGTGCAACGTTAAAGATACAGGGTACCTCCTAACCCCATATCCTCTTTTTAAAAAAACACATGCTAACCACAAAATTGTGAATATGACATAGAATAGAATGTTCTCACTTTTGGGGTACATGCTACATGCTCCTGTCTTCTGGATTCAAGCAGTAGAAATTTAGTTTGAGCGATTTAACGCGACATAATTTTTGCCTTTGTCGTTGTTATGTGCCGTTTTCGTCAATCTTGATTTCCAGCTTTAGAGTTAGGACTAGGGTTAGAGATTAAGGTTAGCGTTTAGGTAAAGGATAAGGTTAGAGTTAGGCTTAGGATAACCAAGAGAGACAGAGCTATGTAAGACAGGGAACACATAGAGACGGGGACACATAGAGATGGGAACGCATGGATATGAAGTTAAGGACGCATAGAGATGGAGGCACAATGTTTTGCAACCGACTTACCAGATGGTGAAGAAAGTGAAATATGCTCCAAACTGGTCCTTGCAGATTCTTGGACAGCCGCAAAGCGAATGGACAACTTGGACTTTTTGCTGTTCGCCGTCGGCTTGACGTCGTAAAACACCAATCGGAAGTTGTCTGTCATACTGTGCACCGGAGGAAGCGATGACCCGGAACCGAAAGTCTGACAATGTATAGGTTGCCTCATGATGGCCACGGTGTCAATTTCCGCTAAATTTATCGTTAATGATCGACATTCGATCATTTCCAACTGCACGATTCTGCCCTCCGGCACGTGAAAGGTGATAGCACATACTGTTACTCTACCATCTTGAGTGGTTCTTCCTCCAGAAGGAAGTTCGTAAAATAAGTAACCACGCGTTCCTCTGATGCTTATGTTGGAGCAGTTTGAGGATTGCACGCGTTCAGTGATGTTATACACAGGAATCGTTGTGTTCTCGGGTAAGTCTTCTGCTTTTGTGGATTAAAAGCAAACATGTGTTAACTTTAATGAAAGACTAAACAAAAAAACACAAACGCCCACCATTTGTGGCAAATATTTAAGTGAATTGCTCACTTTTCATCAAGCCACATTGTTGTCACACAGGGGAAGAGGGAAACACAGAGAGAGAGAGAGAGAGAGAGAGAGAGAGAGAGAGAGAGAGAGAGAGAGAGAGAGAGAGAGAGAGAGAGAGAGAGGGGGTGTCGTTTTCGGAGGACTTTACCTTCCGTTCTGAGATTACCACCACCACTGCTGCTCTCTCTCTCTCTCTCTCTCTCTCTCTCTCTCTCTCTCTCTCTCTCTCTCTCTCTTCTCTCTCTCTCTCTCTCTCTCTCTCTCTCTCTCTCTCTCTCTCTCTCTCTCTCTCTCTCTCCTCTCTCTCTCTCTCTCTCTCTCTCTCTCTCTCTCTCTCTCTCTCTCTCTCTCTCTCTCTCTGTATCTTTTTATCTTTCTTTCATTGTGTCTTTTATTACTTCTCTTCCCCTTTCCGTTTCTCTCTTTGTTTCTGTCTCTCCCCTCTCTCCATTAATGTATATATCTCTCTCTCTCTCTCTCTCTCTCTCTCTCTCTCTCTCTCTCTCTCTCTCTCTCTCTCTCTCTCTCTCTCTCCCTCTCCCTCTCTCAATATCTCCGTCTGTCTTTGTTTCTGTCTTACTCTACTGTCTCCCTCTCTCTGCCTCTCTTTTTTTTATTGAACATTTTTTGTACATTTTCAAATGCAGAATATAAACATACCTAACATAACATAACTAAGAAAAATAATAGAAACCGAATGACAAAAATAACACAATACATACACATACAAACACATACGCATGCACATATCCACACACACACACACACACACACACACACACACACACACACACACACACGCACACACACACACACACACACACACACACACACATTTATACCCACACGCGGCCCGCACGCACACACAGACACGTATACACACATATACTACATTACTGAGGTTATATACCGTAACAAAGAGGTACATTGAATAATCAAATTTTGAACACGGGTTGGACGTTCAAAAATTTTAGTCCACTAATTCTGTGACAGGTTATCATTCTTTTTTTACAATGTTATTTTAAAGAAAAAACACGAAGAAGACAAGGTTCAATAATTTTTTTAAAAACAATGTCACACACAAGGCATGTTTTTTTCCAGATACAGCATTATCCAAATAAATTTAAAAAATGCTAATAATACTGAGTTTACTTTTGTTGCACAAGTTTGGGTATCTTAGACAGCAAAGGGAATGGGCAAATAGATATGATCAATTGTCACAAAACAATGGAATATATGGCAACCACTTGGTAGAAAAGTCATTGTCTTCTAAGTTCAAATAACGAATGTGTTTTTCGATTCTGTAACGATAATTCATTCTTTTCAAATATACTGTCACCTGCGGAAGGCATCCTTGTGTTTTGCATGTGTATATGTAATATTTTGCAAACAATGCAATGAAATAAAAAACGGAATCATGTTTCATATTTGTGTCAAAACCCAGTAATAGAAGTGTTTCTGATAATTTTAGATTTTCTGCATTGAAACATTTGTCTTTTACTATGTTCAAAAATATGTCCCAAAAGTCTTTAATGTGTGAACATTTCCAAAACATATGATCAATACTGTCCTTGTTTGTGCCACAGAAACTACAATTTTCATTCTGAACAATCCCCATTTTTCATTCAATATCACACTAGTACCTAGGCATCTGTGCAACATTTTAAGTTGAAACCATTTTAGTGTAATATCTTTTATTTTTTGTGTAAAAAAGAAGCATGGTTTCCAGTCATGATTAACTGATAATTTTAAATCCCAAGTATTACAACATTTTGCTTTTCTTAAAATTATTTTCAGTTAGCATATCATAATAAGGTTTGGAACCTTTGTGAACAGAAAACTAAATCTTAAAACACAGAGGTGAATCAATATATTTTTATTTATTTATGGTAATACTGGATTTATTAACATAGTCATTGACTATGTACATGTTTGATCCCTGTGAAAGTAACAGTCAATATTTACGTTACATTTTTCCTTAAGACTTGTGTAAGTGAGAACATTACCTTCAGTATCATGGGAAAAGGCCAGTAAATTAATATTGTTTTGATCAAGTACTTTGGATGTGATGAATTTCTTTCCAATTTGGATTATGTTATTAAAAAGCAGTGGCTCAGAAAGAAATTCAGCGGAATCGTTTTGTTTACATTGATAGAACAATATTTTGTAAGCTTCTAAAACATCTGTCCAAAACTGATTATCTTTTGTAAACTTTGAAATATACTCAGGGCCATAGTTATTGATAAGTGACCATTTTGGAAAGCTTTTTAGCAAAACATGTGTCCATTTGTGTGTGGACTTTTCAAATCTACGCATCCATGATACTTTTAATGATAAAACAAACGCTTTTAAATCTGGCAGGCCAATACCACAATTGTTTTATGTTTTTATGCGCTGTTTTACGATTAATCTTGTCCTTTTTATTCCACACAAAGTAATAACAACACTTTTGATAAGTTTTAAAAAAAGCTGTCAGGTGGGTTTGATAAAAGAAGCCATAAATGGGTTAATTTCGAAATAATAAAAGATTTTAGTATAGCAATTCTGCCCAGAGGAGTCACTTGTCTTTTTAGCCATACCCTAAACAATTGCTTAGCATCAGCTAGTTATTCTGCATACTTCATACCCACACACTCTTTCAAATCATTGGCAAACCAGATACCCAATACTTTAAATTTTGGTGGATTCCAATCCATTCCTAAATGCTCCATATAACGAATTTGTCAATTTTTCTTACTTCCTAGCCATATTGCACTGGTTTTATTAGAGTTCATATGAAGACCTGAAACGCGACCAAATCTAAATATCACATTGATACAAATTTCAAAAGACCTTTGAACCCCTGAAAGCAGAAATTCAGTGTCATTGGCATATTGAGACAACTTAAATTCTTGATTATTTATCTTAATTCCCTGTATGTCTGGATTTTCCCTTATCATAATGGCCAGTATTTCTGCACATAATACGAAACGATAGGGTGATACAGGGTCTCTCTGTCGACATCCTCTTTTAATGTCAAACCATTCTGAGACTTGACCGTTCACAATAATGCAATATTTAATATGGCTATGAAATGTCATTTTAAAACCAAACTCTTTTTTTTTCTTTTTTCTTTAATACTTTTTGCTTCTTTTTTTCTCGAAAACATAATAACATGTAAATGAAAGAAACATAAAACATACAAGAGTAAAAAGAAATGAAATATATCATGAATCATTTATAATCAAATATGTACTACCTTGTACACACATATCTAAGTAAATAAGCATAATAAATAAACCGAGTAACAACAACAAAATACAATTATAAGAAAGATGAGAGAGAGACAGAAAAAGAAAGAGAGGGAAATAGTACATAATTGGTTTCTACTTCACCCATATCGTTTGTCTATATCATGTAAGGTAATATGCATATCTATGTATGGTCATTCTCAGTGACAGGTAAATATAAAGACCATTTTTGTTCGAACTGTGTAAGCGATCCATTTATAGTAGCAATATAGCGATCAATCTTATATCTATCTTTAAGCAAGGTAATGAATGTAGGCAATCTTGGAAGAGCGTTTTGTAGTTTACATTTGTATAGATAAAATTTTGCAAATAAAATAATGAAATCTATAACCGCGTCTGTGTATACATTTTGTTTTGTGCCAAACAAGACCAGTTCTTTTTCTAATCTTAAGTTTTGACAATGCAAACACTTCTGTGCAACAAAGTGCTGCAAGCCTAACCAAAACTGACGTATGACATCACAATCAAATAGCATATGACAATTGGTCTGTTCAGTTTGTTCACAAAAGTTGCATAAATAAGAGTCGACTATTCGACGCAAGAACAAGAATCGTTGGGTTGGGAGTAGTCTGTGAAGTAATCTTAGCTGGAACCATCTGAGTTGTACGTCACCAGATATTTTATAAGGAATTGAAAAAATCTTCTTCCAATTCAAGTTTTCAAACAAATAGTTCCATTTAGGAATAGCAGTTGGTGAGCTTTCATTATCATTAAGGATTGTCTGAATTAATTTGCTACCTTTCTTGATGTAAAACCAAGTTTTATTTCCTGTTAGCTTAAACCTCTGAATTATTGTTATACTTAGCTTCTGACAGTATTGCATTCAAAATACCGTGGTAAGTTAGAAAGTTTATATTGATATCAGGAAAGAGCCATTAACGTTAACTAACTGACTAACAAAGAAAATATCATGGTCGCATAATTCTTTCAAGTATATAAATTTTCCATCTCTTAATATATGTGTATTGTAATGAATACACTCTCCCATAAAATCATGGACTGTTGTTGGGACACATTTAAAATACAGTTTCCTATAGTGTTTAATTACATCTTTCCAGAATGGATTTTCTGTTTCATTAATCACTACAGTAGCAAATTGGACTCCAAAATTGGATAAATTTGTTAAAAGAGGGAAAAACCAAACTCTTTTAGCACTCTAAACATAAAATCCCAAATTACCGAATCAAACGCTTTTTCGAAGTCAATGTTCAACAATATTCCAGGTAAATTATGCTTTTCTAAGTAAGATATTGTATCACAAATTAATCTAATATTATTACCTATAAATCTGTTTCGAATAAATCCCGTTTGGTCTTCACTAATTATCTTAGGCAATACTCTCTTAGTCTCTAGACATTTTGCTTTCTTCTTTCATAGTCTCTCATTACTTCTCTCCCCCCCCCCCCCCCCACACTTGCTGTCTCTCTGTCTCTTGTCTATCCCCCCCCCCTCCCCCCACTCTCCCTCTCCTTTAATATTTCATGTCTCTCTCACTGTCTCTGTCATGGTCTCTCACATTGTCTCTCTTACTGTCTTTCATTACATATCTCTGTCTCTGTCTCTCTCTATGTGTATCTCACTGTTTGTCATTGTCCCTATCACTGTTTGTCTTAATAACATAATCAATTTCTGTGTTCTTTGTTGAACCATGTGTGTGATATGAAATAAGATCTTTATTTTAAATCATCATTTTATTTATTTCTTTTTTTAGAATAATTTGTTATCGTTTACTGTCTGTGCCAAGGATGTTATGTTTATGTCTTCTTGGTCTTACTGTTTGTCTGTCTGTGTTTCTGTCTGTCTGCTTGTTGTTTATTTATTAGAACTGTTTGTTTGTCTGTAACTTTGTTGTCTAAGTCGAAATCACTCTAAAATTCGCTTTAAATTAGCTTTGAATTACTTTAAGTAGTGTTATCATCAGAGGTTGAAGAACGATTTTGATAAAACTTCAAAGGGCAATAAAATAAAAAAACGTCCAGCCTAGAGAACAACCCATTTGTTGCTAATCAGAATTATCAATCAGCTATATCAATTGTTAATGTTAGGAATTAAGCAAATGGAGTGATTTCAAGTTCCTTAGAAAAGGTCCATTTCACTGGGTTTTGCTCAAGAAAAGTATAATTTTAAAATGAACTAGTGTTCCAGGTTAGTTTACCTTCACCGGTAAAATAACCTACTCTGGGGCTACAGGCTAAAGTACAGTGACCAGCAAAATAACCTGCAGGCTAAAATATAGTGACTGGCAAAATAACCTTCAGGCTGAATTACCATGCCCGTAAACATACCCACTGCCTAAAAAAATGTGTCTAGAACAATCAAGCATGTTATGCCACATGGGGCTGATGCTAGTGATGGGCATATTATTAATTATTTGCTATGACTTTCATATCATTAATAAGGCAGCTACATTCAATTAGTATATTTCTATTTTTTTCTGTTCCACAAGCCCTTATCATCTGGCCCTTTCTGCAGGTCTCTTACAGCACATTGCTATGCACACAAATGTGTTTTGTCTGACCCTAATAATTAAGGCCGTTTATAGTCCACTGTAAGGGGAAAACAAGAAAATAATGTCCTTGTTCAGTGACCCTCTTTGGCTACAATGTAATGATTGTTTAACAACAACAGCAGCAACAACTACAACAATGTTATGGCCCTTTTTAGTGGTAGCCCTTCGTCACAATGTTATGATTGTTTATAAAAAAAATGTTATGGACTTTGCAGTTGCACTGGGGTTTTGTTTTGTTTTGGGTTTTTTACTTTCTCTACTCTTTACTATTTTATAAACAGACAATGCAACACATCACTTTCTTTTACTATTTTATTAACAGACAAGGCATCACATCACTTTCTCTGCTCTTTACTATTTATAAACAGACAATGCAACACATCACTTTCTTTTACTATTTTATTAACAGACAAGGCATCACATCACTTTCTCTGCTCTGTACTATTTCTAAACAGACAATACAACACATCACTTTCGCTACTCTTTATTTTATTTTTTAAATTTGTTTTTACTGTTCTCTCTCTCTCTTTGCTTCTACACAACACACATGGTACACTGTTATCTCACGCTTCTTAAAAAGAAAACACCCATTAATGAGCATGAACAGCTGACCCTGCACTATCTGCAATCTTTTTATAGCAACGTTCGTATCTGTGCCTCTTGATTAAGGACACATTCGTAGGGTAATGCAGACTTTGTCTTTTTAATTTTGCTAATACACATTTTGCATACAAGAATGACATTGTTAATCCAACAGTAGTTATTTAATATGTTTTTCCTTTCAAACCCAAACAGTACGTCAATTACTAGTACAGTTACATTCAAGCCAATCTTTGAGCAGATTCAGTTTTCAATGTGTATCCAAAACTGTCTTACAGTAGGGCAGTCGTAAAAACAAATGTTCAATGACATCCACAGTATTAGGACAATAATTGCACGCCTCTGAATTACTCACGCCCATTTTATTCAATAAAACATTGGTCGGGTAGATGTTGCGCAGTAGTTTTCATTGCAGCACACGCAGACGGATTTCTTTTGTTGCCATTCTCGCTCTTGTCCACACATTTTCATTAAAATCTTAAAAACAAATATTAGCCCAAAACGTACTGCATTAGGAGTTGTGGGATTAGTACTTTTTCGAAGATATTCTTTAATTTGTTTATGTTTTGCATAAAATTCATTTACTATTTCAAACATATTATGGTTTGTAGTTTCGAACTGAACTCTCACGCTTTTAATACTATCAATCCAGGCTTGGGGTATAGCGTTTAACAAGGCATTATACTCAAAGACTGTTACTGCTCTGCTTTGTCCGAGAAGATCTTGTACCTCTTCTAACGTCAGCACACGGTGGTTTTTTTGTCTATTAATGATATCGTTCACCATTATAAGACCTTTCTCATGCCATTTAAAAAAAAAAAAGAACATGCATTTTAAACTTAGTCAGTTGGTTGAAAAACAGAAACTGTTTTCCAACATCCGATGCCTTGACATCATCCTTATTCACTTTATGTTTCTCTTCAAGATCAGAACCTCTCTCCAGAAGTAATTTTTAATTGCAGAGATCTCTGAGATATCATGTTTTACACAATTTAATCCAAACATTTCATGTGGTAAAGCAATTTTGTGTAAATGCCAGAAGGATACTAGACACCATGTTTCAGCTTTTGCCTTACTCTTATGTAGTTTTCCTATCCATTGGAGGTTACAGATACGCTGCAATTCAATCATATGAACCATTTCCTGTCCACCCTATTTATGTCCATTTTGCATAGCTTTTATTTTAATCTTTTCGGACGCTTCTCTATTACTATTTTTCCTTTGCCAAATAAATTTGTACAATGTGGTATTTATTTTTATTAGAATCTCCTTCGGCAGTCAAATAGACTGCATTATATAAATAAACTGGCTGACTAAAAATGTTTTTATTATTACTATTTTACCATGTATGCTGATATCTCTTTTGCTCCATTGTTTAATTAAATCTGTGAATTTCTTTATTCTGCTTTTCCAATTGTCTTCTATTTCTCTTGCCATTCTATCTTTGGCAGCCACACTCTGCCTTCTCCGCCTCCTGATCAGCACGTAATCCTGGGGAGGTCTTTTAATATGTTACAGACCCAGCTTATGTGATTACCAGGCATCTGTTAACCATACACTCCTCCAGCTCCTCCTCCTCCTCAACGTCATCATCATCATCATCATCGTCATTATCATCTTCAAAAACAACAATGTTATGGCCCTTTTCAGTGGTAACCTTTAGTCACAATGTTATGATTGCTTATCAAAAACTGTTATGGCATTTGCAGTTGCACTGTTTGGTTACAATGTTTTAATTCCAATTCCAAGTTCCAAATACTTTATTGTCCTTGTTACGGGAAATGTTTCATGCAACAATATAAAACATAAAGATGATAATTGCTTCATGAATAATTTTATGACCCTTTCCGGTGACCTCTTTTGATACATTGTAACATTGAATTTGTTCTGCCTTCTGTAGGCTTGTTGCACAATATTATGCACAACTTTAAGTTTGTTTGACCCTGTGTAGGCCCTCTAATAATACAATGTAATTCTGAACACTTCCACATACTGCCAACACTGTTTCGCCTCGCGTTGATCTTTGATCAACTGATTTTCTTGTGGTCATTGTTGTAGATCATTGAACAGACGGATGACCCTGGGCAGGGAGTTGTTACTGTAGCGGTTGGTTCTGGAACTCAGGGACAGGAGGCGACCGCTGCATGACCGACTGGACTCACACTGGGCCAGGGCTGGATGAAGAAGGTCGCTGTCATCGCTCAGGATCTTGTTGAGCTTCTTCGCGCGCGCGCGCGCGCGTGTGTGTGTGTGTGTGTGTGTGTGTGTGTGTGTGTGTGTGTGCGTGTGCGTGTGCGTGCGTGCGCGCGTGTGCGTGCGTGCGTGTGCATGCAGTGAGAGGGGTTGGAGTTGCGGGCAGATAGTGAAGGACCAGAGACATACATGTTGTATGAACCTGTTTCATTTGATGTGCTTAAGTTTCGCTTTACATGCATAACTAATGGCAAGCAAGTAGCATTATACCCATCTCCTTCCATTTCACACAGTCAAACACCATTCAATCTAATCTTACTGAGGCTGGAAGCACGACTGTAGCGAATATGTATTCCAGAAGGAAACAAAGAGCAGGATAATGTAGGCGAGATAAAATATTTACTTGGTGAGTTATTCTGTTAGGGAGGCACTTCCTTATGCACTTTGAAAGGGAGTTGCATGGAATAGGCACCATGTTATGAACATAAACAATTGATGTCAGGCATGCCAGTAATTCCAATTTATTCTTCATACTACAATACATCAGGCTATTAAGCATATCAAGACGTTTTCCTTGCAGGCATCACCACAAGTTCAACTGTGAATTGCTTTAAGATAGGGCCTTTTGCAATAATGATATTTTGTGTTATTGTATCCATTCATGGCAGTGTAATATAGACACGCCCATCCATTCTTCTTCAAACCTGTTTGTTAACAAAGCTTGAAATGCAGCTCAAAATATATTTCTAAGCATAGTGTGCCACAGACGTAATTGTAAAGAAAAGCAGACACTTTGAATCTTAAAAACATCAAGTACTAGAAATATCATAGTTTGATTGTTTGAGGATTGTAAAAAGCATAAGAAAAATGACAAATGTCTTGGGTATGTCAAACAATATTATCAAACAAGTTATATATCCAAGCATAATATGATCTATGATTTTCAGAAATTATGATAACTTCCTAATACCACATTTCCCCCCACTATAACATGGATTATGAAGGCAATGCTGCACATGGTTGTTACTCATAATGTTCAATCTGTGTCCTTACGCCAAGGGTCCCGATAAATAATTGGGCTAATCTATAAACTAATATGCGATTTTGAGAATAAGATGTATATTTCCTTTCAGCAAGTTACTAAGAATTCAGAGATTAAAAAATAAAATTTTATGTAGACAATTCAATTTTGTAAAATATGAACTAAATAAACCAAGTATGTAGGCTAATTCTCTTAGGCATTTAGAGATTACTTGAATTACAAAAAAGTGGTGGGTGTGGAAGTAAGAAACAAGACAGTGGTCAGCAGACATGTTCTGTTTTCTTGTGATGAAGAACTATGCATCGGTTATGACTAAGGATGTCGTCAAAGAGAAAAGACTATTTTTCTGGTTACTTGTACTACATGAGAAATGAAAACTGAACAGTAGTACATTTGTCAATCTGTTTAGACTTTAAATGACCACTGTATCTCTGTATCTTCCATGTAGCTTGTAGTGTGTTTCCCACGTATTTTCCACTCAATACATGTAAACGACATGTGTACGTGTGCAAAGAGAAATTATTTAATCCCTTCAGATGAGATTGCTTGACTTAACCTGGCTAAAAAATCATCATAATGTTTAACTTGAGAACAAACATGACAGGATTCTCCCCTCCACCAGCCTTTCCCTCCCCACTTCTGACTCTGAGTGATACCGGAAGTGTTGCATCATTAATCTTTAATAATCACATTAATGCATTTCGTGCAGCCGTTTTTGAGTTATTTAAGATTACAATTTACCCACATTTGGCCATTTCCCCACTTACGATTTTGGGTTTGACATGGAAGCGTTGCACCGTAAATCCTGAGTAAATACCGAAAATATGATTGTATTTTGTGCAGCTGTTTCCAAGTTATTCAAGATTAAAAATTGGCCAAATTTTGCATTTTTCGGCCACATTTTGGCCAATTGGTTTTATATTGACAATTTAGCATAAGCATAGCATCCTTCAATTTTCCTGCAAATGTCAGCGAGATTCGATGATAAACTTTAAAAAAAACAATAAATGGAAATAAGTTAAAGTGACGCAACCCAATTTACATAAATTTGAAAACTTCCAAACTATTTAACATAAAATTATCATCAACAAACTCCTTTCAGACCTGGGCCAGAGTAAGGGCTACAAAATCTAATAGTTAGTTTTGTAACGTCACTTCTGGTTTTGGTTATTCTGTGAACCAAATAAAAGCTGTCTGACCATAGCTGGGGCACTTCCGGTTCATACTTTCGGTTCAATAATCTACCATATATGTTGCAAATCTACTTTAGAGCAAAGTCTGAAAATGTGAACGAAATCTGTTCAGCCGTTTTCGAGTTAACGAAGATTGAAATTGTGCAGAATTTGCGGTTTTTCGGCCATATTTCGCCGAATTTTGGCAAAATAATTTAATATTACTAATTTGGCAATCACTTAATGCCCTGCAACTTTCCTGAAAATCTCAGCCAAATCGGACGAAAAAGGGGGCAGAAAAAGAAGGAAAAATTCCTCTTACAAATGCAATAGTGTTCTACCTAAAGGGTAGAATCCTAATAAAACTGAAGAAAACTGTACACATTCAGTAAACTTTGTAACAAAGAAATTCAGACACCTATAGTTTTGACATAAGCCAGCAATCATACATTTTTTTATAAGGCACAAAATACAGTACTTGTGCGTTATTATATGCGCGTGCAATGACATTGCAGGGGAGGAATCAAAGATACTGTACAGTCTTTGGAGGAATTAAGCAGCTACGGTAGGAAAGCATAAAAGCGTCAAAAGTAATGAGATCTGAAATCTGCCGGATTTTAAATGACCACTGCATCTACCCTCCATCGTGTAGATAGTGTTTCCCACGCTGTCCTTGCTCAGGACAATGTATGCAACATGTGTGTAAAGGGAAATCGCTTAAACCCTTGTGAAAATTTACAGTTTTGAAGCAGACTGACTAAACCAAAGATACTGTACAGTCTTTGACTAAACTCAAAACTGGCGTCATTACGCTGTCCGCTTATTACACTGGTGGAAATAAAAACTTAACAGAAGAAACATTTTATCCTTTGTCTCTTTTCCTGCGTTGTTATTTTGTACCAGTACTAATAAGAAATGTTGAACACGAGCTGTTGAATTAACATACCCACTGTGCTGATCCTGACGTCGGAAGAAGTTCTTAAGACAACACTTACAACAGTGTGTGCAGGAAAACTAAACTCTAAATAGGTCGGAGTTTGGGGCGTTAAAAATAACTGCATGCAGGCGTTAGGGAAGGCTTATTGTAGATCTAGTGATTTGCGCTAACTCTGATTCGCCAAATTCCAAGAGAAAGCTTTAAATAAAGTCTTTTAAATGGAGGTTTGTCCAGGTATTCTCACCAAACACGTGCATTCCATATTCATTCGAAAGATCAATATATTTTCTGCAAAGTTCAGTTAAAATAAATGCCTAGATCAATAGTGACCAATTTAGAGTTTCTGTCAAAGAGACCAAGCATGTAGGGTTTTTCGACGTTCTAGCAGAATGACGCAGCACGACGTCATGGCGAGTTGATTCAAGTAAACAAAGGCAGTCGTTTTACAAAGCGAACTGGATAACTGCCCTTAGAGCATCGACAGTCAATTTAAACAGCTCTGTGGATAAAGTGGTGTCTGCTTGTTAGCTTAATCCAATATTTTTTGCATTGAAGTAAATGTTTATTGAAAAAAACACTACTTTATTATGCTCAATCTGGCCAGCTAACTAAAACCTTTGGTGACGATGTCGTGGCAGGGGTATGTGCTGAAAATCTACTTGGTTATTTAATGTTGAATCCCAGAGCACATCTTCTTGGTATTATTTGAATAAGGGAAATAAGGCTTAAGAGCCGGGATGCTATATTTGTTATTAATGATAACTTTCATGTTATCCAGAAATATCAGTTTCTTGTGGTCACGTGATCAGTGATCAATTTATTGTTTCACAGATGAAGTCAGACCCAGATCTAGATCTCGTAGCTTTTTGATTATTTACGCTTATATATAGTAGATCTAGGTATAATAGATCTATCTGCAATTTTTCTCTTCGCATGGGCATTATACTGAACAGGTTTATAACGCGCGCGCGTGTGTGGATGTGTGTGCGTGCACGCGCATGTGTTTGTGTAAGTGTGTGTGTGTGTGTGCATGCTTGCGTGCATGTTCATGCGTGTGTATATGTGTTTGCCAGGGCCAGACAGACCGATAGAGACAGAGTATGCGTAGGCCTGTGTGTACATGTACATGGGACAGGCCTACACATACTCTGTCTCATGATGGGTGGTGCCGGTGGCAATGAGAGTGCTGTGCGCGAGCTTGTTAAAGAGACCAGTAGACAGACTCTCTCTCTCTCTCTCTCTCTCTCTCTCTCTCTCTCTCTCTCTCTCTCTCTCTCTCTCTCTCTCTCTCTCTCTCTCTCTCTCACACACACACACACAGAGAGAGAGAGAGAGAGAGAGAGAGAGAGAGAGAGAGAGTGTGTGTGTGCGTGCGTGCGTGCGTGCGCGCGCGTATGTGCGTGACTGTGCGTGTGTTTGCATGTGCGTGTTGTTCTTGTCCTTCAGGTTAACGTCCTTCCACTAAAAGTGATTCATACAGTATTATAATTAGTGTTGGGTATGTGTACCGGTATTATACCAGTATTTTTTCGACGTACCGATATTTTGTACCGGCTGGGTTGCTGGAGATCCATTTAGAGCCTACAGTTTTTTAAACACAAAGAAGAGCTCTCCCAGAAAGTCCAATGGGTACGTGTGGCTAAGAAATCCCCCTAAATGCCTGACCTCATACTCTATATATTGTCCTTACCCCCTCTTTCACTCTATCAATATATGCAAATACGCACACGCACACACACAGACACGCACGCGCGCGCACACGCATACACACCCACACAACAACAACAAACAACATACGGTATTTATACGGCGCTGAATCTTGATATAAATCAAATCAAAGCGCACACACACGTTAGCATTCATAACGCATTCAAACAAAAATGCAATACAAAGCGAGCACACACGTTTGACATAAATGGTATACAGCAGAAACAGACCTAAAGGCAAGAGAGAGAGAAGAGAAAGAGAGTGTAGCCTCAATTACGGGGGAACAGGTGGGTTTTGAGGTTAGATTTGAAGGCTGAGAGGGTCAATCGCTGACGGAGGGAAAGAGGAAGTTTGTTCCAAGATGTCGATCCTGAGACAGCAAAAGAGCGCCGACCAACAGTTGAAAGCTTATACCTAGGGATCTGGAAAGAAAGCGGGTCAGAAACTGAACGTAAAGTGCGAGCTGGCGTATAGATGGAAATATTGTCGCAGAGGTAAGATGGAGCAGCTTTATGGATAGATTTATAGCAAAGGGTGTTTAATTTATACTCAATTCTGTCTGCGACAGGAAGCCAGTGCAAAGAACGGAGAAGAGGGCTAACGTGATCAAACTTTTTCTTCCTAAGGACAAGACGAGCAGCTGTGTTTTGAATACGCTGGAGACAAGATAGAGAAGAGACTGATAGGCCAGAAAGGAGAGCATTACAGTAGTCAAGACGAGATAGGATGAGGGAAGTAACAAGTTTTGCTGTGGCTTCATCTGAGAGATATTTACGAATATAGCAGATGCGACGAATTTGATAGTAGCAGGACTGACAGGTCTGAGTCAGGAAACTGCATGGAAAAGGTATTGTCCAAAGTGACACCTAAGTTTTTGACAGAGTCTGAGAGGGGAATTATATTGTTACCCAGTTGGATTGACTCTATGGAAACAGAGGCTAGTTTGTTTTTTGTTCCTACAAGCATTGCCTCAGTTTTTTCACCATTTAATTGAAGTTTATTTTGAACCATCCAATTTTGAATATCAATATAGCCATGCAATATAGCCACACACCCATGCACTCATACAGTGTGTGGCGCGCGCGTGTTTGTATGTGCAAAATGGCAGCTCAAACCAAAAAAGTAAACAGTTTAAACAGTCGAACTGTCGATCATTAGGCCTATATTAATGCTTACAAATAGGCCTATGTAAACCTAGTTCTGCTCAAGTATTAATAAAAGCGATAATTATTTTTTTCAAATACTATCATTTCTAGCCTGACTTGTATAGCCCTATTTTTATTCTTTTGTCTCAAGAAATGCTTTAGACACGCGCGCGCGCACGCACGAACACACATACTCACACGCGCGCACACTCAAAACATTAATGTATGTGTGTGTGTGTGCACTTTTGCATGCTTTTGTGCATGCATGCGTACACACATACGGAGACAAACATGCACACGCATAGAAAGAACATTCATGGAAACAAAATTAGTCAATCACTTCCCAATAAAAGTTCTTATAGTTAGGCCCATACCCACATCTCCCCACTCCTTCCCAGGTCTCTCTTTCGCTCTGTGTCTGCTGTCTGTCTATACCCTCCCCCCCTCCACCTCTCTCTCTTTGTTTTGTGTATTATCCTTTTCAAATAGGGCTTATGGACTTTACTTGAATAAAGTATCGTTATCGCTCTCTCTCTCTCTCTCTCTCTCTCTCTCTCTCTCTCTCTCTCTCTCTCTCTCTCTCTCTCTCTCTCTCTCTCTCTCTCTCTCTCTCTCTCTCTCTTACTCTCTCTCTAATTACTTCTGTCTAATGAAAATCATAACCTAGGCTATGTAAATACATGTATGCGTATAAAGCTTATTTGGCTAGGACAGATGCACTCAAAGAATGATTGCAACATGCTTTCATAATGATGCATATCTGCTCTTAAATTCTACGTTTACGTAAACTCTGAATTGTTTGGGCCCGTGGCCTAACAAATTAAATTATTTCATACTTCAGACCCCCACCCCCCACCCCTCTCTCTCTCTCTCTCTCTCTCTCTCTCTCTCTCTCTCTCTCTCTCTCTCTCTCTCTCTCTCTCTCTCTCTCACTCTCTCTCTCTCTCTCTCACTTTCGCTCTCTCAGGATAGCACCTTTTTTAAAATAAAATTATAATCAAACACCTGACCTGTGTTACTGTTATGGGGCGATGGATTGAGGGTAGCATTTCTTTCAAATGACAATAATTACGTGGGTTGTTCATTACAGTTTGGCAACGTGTCAATAAAACCGAAACAAGAAAGTTCACAAACTTCAAACTTTTGCATTCCTGTGAAGAACACCTTTCCTTTTGCTATGCAAAGTTCCAGATCTCTATGCCAGGTTTCAATGTTCTTTTGGTAGCTTTTTTATGTAAGGGTCGGAGCTGTGATTTTGAGCTTTTTGTGAGGGCCCGTCCAACCAAAAACGCTAAGCTAATAAAAATAAATTGAAAGTAACGTGGAGCTAAGTGAAGTCTTTAGAATAGTTGATTCGAACATTGATTATCTTACTCTTCTTGGAAACTGCTAGACAGAATTCTAGTTGCTTGTATAGTAACTGTAGCTGATATTTTTTGTTGATGCATGACAAAAAGCGTGTACATTCAAAGTCAAACGTCAAGGTTAATAAGCAGTTGACGTGAATTGTTTTTTGGCAGGCAAAGAAACAAACAAGGCCAACGGTCAAGGTTATCAAGGTCAATGTACCAGGGCTCCCAATCGTCCCGCAAAACAAGGGGTCACAGGGACTCCTTCACTTACAGCATAGAGGGTCCTAGAGGCAGGATAGAGGGTCCCAGTGGCATTGCAAATGCTAAAAAGATGTTTTCTAGTGCATCTCTGGGACCCCTTGCACATTCTTTTAGAGGGTCCTTGAGAATGTTAGTGCTTCATAGACCCCCTGGGAGCCCTGATGTACGTACACGTAGTTACGAGTCTAACATATTACTTAAAGCTAATGTATCATCTTACCAGCTTTTAAGTAATATGTTGCACAAAATTATAGCTGATTCTGTACAGTATATCACATTAATATATTGTAAAACCAAAAAAATGGACCTCTCAAGGTCAAAGGTCAAAGTCAATACATGCCACTAGTTACCCAGTTGGGCATGTCAGTTTTAAGCAATATATCACTCTACAAAATTTGAAATTATTCTGTACAGTAGATCACAAGATTATTCCAAAGACAAAAATTGACCTTTCAAGGTCAAAGGTCAAGGTCAACATTGAAATAGTTAGCAATGGTTATCCAGTTGGGTAAGTCAGCTTTAGGCAATATACTACCTTACAAAACTGTAAGTGATTATGTACAGTAGATTACAAAATATTGTAAAAGCAAAACATTGACATTTCAAGGTCAAAGGTCAAGGTCAAAGTCAATACATGGCACTAGTTACCCAGTTTGGCATGCCAGTTTTAAGCAATGTATCACGATACAAAATTTGAAGTAATTCTGCACAGTAGATCGCAAGATATTGTAAAGGAAAAAAACAAAAACTTTCAAGGTCAAAGGTCACAGGTCAATAAAATAAAAGTTACCAATAGTTACTAATGATTACCTAGCTGGGCATATCAGCTTCTAGTAATAAACTGCCCAACGAAATTTGAACTAATTCTGTACAGTACACTGCAAGATATCGGAAAGACAAAAATGTAAGTTTTCATGGTCAAAGTCAAGGTCAAGGTCAGTAAGGCAATAGGTACCAATAGCTACCAAACTGGGCATGTCAGACTAACGCAATGTACCATCAGACAAATTTCGAAATAATTATGTATAACAGGTCTCACAATATAGCAAAGCAAAAAAGTTCATATTTTAAGGTGAAAGGTCAAGGTCAAGGTTTAAAAAAACCAATTCGAGACTAGAAAGTACAATAATTAGAAGGAGCTTGTCGTTCTGATTCAATGATACCAAAATGCTTTTGTATTGTAGACATAATGGAATACATTAAGTTTTTGAAATGTATACTTGGATGAGATGAATAGTTTCTTAGCAGGTATGTGAGTATATTAAAAGTTAGGAAACCACTGAATTCAAATTTGAAGTGCAGAAAGATATATGGTCAATTGAGTTTTGCTATTTATTGCAGTAAGATTAGTTTTAAAATTTAACAATATTCAATGTTTCTCCTGATAATTGGTTAATTGCTTCCTGTTCATTTAGTGACCTAGCTTTTTGTTCTCTCATTTCTGAAAATTGATGTTGTTCTTGTTCACATGTTTCCTTTTTGCAGGGGTGCAGTGTCGACCCATGCAAAGACATGTGCGTATCCAGTTGAACGCAGACCTGGATCCATACTTCTCTGCACCAGCTCCTGCACAGAATCAGATGCCTACATCTGATTCTGATCCACAGGAAAGTATCAGTGAAGACACAATGGGAGCTGGGAGCACTGTCTGCTCCGAGTACATTCCACCAGAAGAGGAAGATGTGATCAGCGAGGACGATCCTGAATCCGAACCTGACCAGTAAGTAGTGTAACAAGGACATTGCAAATATTCTTTAATAATACAACAGGAAAGAACAATGGTTTTAAAGCACATTGATCAAGCTGTCAGTGTGTGTTGGAAGCCTACCCATACAAAACTCTCACACCACACAGTCACCTATCCTTGACCTATCATTGGCATAGCAGCGTTGCAAAAAAGCCCACCCAACTAAACATAGAGAAAATGCTAAAACTCAATCTTTTGGATAAGCAACAGTTGATTATGTCGTAGTTATTCTGTAGAATTTGTCTGTACTGTCTCCCAATCCCATTCCCAGAAATAGACAAAACAGTAGGGAGTGAGATAAAGATGTGTTAATGTATCTGAGCGTATAACCTTTTGTGCCCCCATCTCTATTTTAATATGTGGCACGATTTGTTGATATGTTTTTGCTTTTCGTAAGCTTTCCATTGTTTACTGTAAATATTTATCTGTTCCGTGTTTATTTTTTCTATGTAAATAAACAATATGGTTTGTGTATTGTATGTTTACATTTTGTCTTTGCTAGATCTATGGCTTGATGAAAAAAAGCATGTATGTTTGCTTATTCAATGTCCATATATAAATAAAATTTTGACTTGACTTCACACACACACACACACACACATACAGAGACATTGTCTAAGATCACTGTAAGGTTGATAGACATTAAAGAACGAACGAACACACACACACACACACACATATATTAGCTCACACACACACACACACACACACACACACACACACACACACACACTTCGAGGGGTGAATGTCAGAACTGCCTATCTGTGTTCTTTATTCCTTTTGAGATAGACCGTTCTGGCAGGCACCCCTCGACTGTCGTGTACATACAAATGCGCGCGCACATGCATAAGTACACAACATGTAGTCTACTTGCATGGTTGTTTAGAATACTTAAAACTGCCCTTTTGTTCTCCACATAAATGACCCCTCAGTTGACTTGGTGTACCGCGCTGACCTCATGGCCCTCTTCACCAAGTGCAGGAACTGCAGTGGGCCTACGTACGGACAAGTAGTGCATCAGGCTGGCTCATTCATTTGTGTCCAGCAAGACTGTGCTGCTTGTTCGTACATCTTCCGGTGAGAGAGTCAGCCTCACGTCAAGAATATTCCAGCTGGGAACTTATTGATTTCGGCTGGAATCCTTTTTTCAGGTTCGTGTTTATAATGTCAATAGAATTCTAAGCTTTGTTTAGTTCATTTGATTCTTATTTGTATTATCATATACAGACAATTCAAGCAAGATAACAGTATAACATTGTCATCTTGAAATGAGCTACACAAAGATTTCATTCATAATATTTACACTATTTGATGGCACAAAAATACTAAGCACAGGGAAAACCATTTCCACTGACATTGATTTTAGGCAAAGTTAACACAATATATATACAGTGGAACCGCCCTTATAAGACCTCCCATTATAAGACTCCCTCCCACGTAAGACCTACTTCTCCGAGACATTGCCCTTCTTTGTAAGTATTAAAATTACCTCCCTTATAATGCCCCTCCCTTATAAAACCTCATTTCGGCTGATTTTTGAAGGTATTATAAGGGAGGTTCCACTATGTAGACCTGTGCTTATAAAATTATTATTTGTTATTAAGAAAACAATGATGATAAAATAATATAACAGGAGAAACAGATAAATGACTATAGTATATCACTTTTTATATTATGTTTTTATTATTATCAGCCAACACAGTTCGCTGTATTCTTTCTTCTAACAGCACAGAATGAGCTCTGCTTGTTGCCGTTTCAGACAGCTTGTATTTT
>JAGGCT020004199.1:123899-141399 GCA_017654935.2 Phymorhynchus buccinoides
TTAAAGTTATTAATGTGTCAGTCACATTAAAATAACTCGTCTTCTTTGATACTTAGTTTTCTCTGCCATTATGAATGCAGCTGCGTCATGCTGCCATTATGCGCCTAACTAGAAGTTTGGTCCGCCCTCGGTTTTGAGAAATAATCTTTTTTAGTGTTCATTGAAAAAAAAAGGCGGAGAATGGACCATTAAGGCATAAAGATAGTAATGACAGTAAGCAAGGTGAAAACGACGAGTGAAACAGAGTGACCGATTAGAGGAGTCTTACGAGCACAGAACTTCCAGAAGATGGGATAATTATTTATACAAAGAACTTCAGTATCCCCCACAGAGGGATCACTTGGCTGAATGTCTTACAAATTGTACTTTAAGTGTTTTTTAGAAACAGTTTGTGTTTACAACAACACCTGCATGGTTTGTAACTTATGGTATTGACCTGCACTGTTCGAAAGTAATTTGCAAATAACGAGCTTGAATATTATAATAATAATAATAATAATAATGGTTTTTATAGGACGCTTAACTCCCTTTGGCAGGGAGCTCAAAGTGCTGAACAAAGGCCTAGACACTAACATCAGATAAACATACATATTAAAGACAAGGCCAAGAATAATCAACTGAAGACAAGTTCATGAATATAAACATTAAAAAGAAGTGAGACTTAATACAAAATACATGTATTAATCCTCTCGCTCCCTCCCCCCTCTCCCCCCCCCAGCCTCCTCGCCCCTCCCTCCCCACACACGCACGCACGCACGCAACGCATCGGCACGCACAGCACGCAACACCACACACACCTGTCAGGTTAATATCATCAAGGACGACGTGGATTAGAGGTGAGAGTGATGAGGTTTTCAAAAGATGAGTTTTCAGAAGTTTTGAAGACTGAAGTTTTGAATACATACCAACCTGCAACTCATAAACCTCATACGTCCTCTCAAAACTCCCCTAGACACACGCATGCCCCTCCCAACACACATGCACACCCACACTGGAAATACACAAAAGAATGGAATTCCTAGTATTGCAGTACCTCCAGGATCACAACTAGTCTATTTTAAAAAATGTCCCAAATGTCCCTGTTCCAAGTTGGAGGACGTTAAAAGTTTTTTCATTCACACACGCACACTCGCTGAAGTACAGTTGGTAGATATTTCTTACATAGTTTGAAGGGAGCATGTGGTTATGGTAAGTATTTATTTCAATGCAATCAATATTACCGATGTATTAGCAGTCTGTTGACCCTGGTCCAATCGGATGATCTCAGACTCCGTCTGAGTGGACGTGGGCCTTGATAGGCAGTCATCATCAATATCCATTTCTGAGTCATCTGCACACAGCACCTGCAACGACACGAAAAAAATGCAAAACAATTTTTTTTTTTTTGAAAGAAACATCGATCAAACTATATACATTTGAAATTTATATTTGCTATATATACAATTGGACAGTATATGCAGAAGTTATAGTAATGATGGCATATATGGGCGATGTGTTATTACAACTATAATCCTGCAAATGATACATAGCATATTCCACATGGCTGTATTTTTTGCATTGCATATGGTAGGCTCCTATTAATATGGGCCTACTTACTAGATACCCTTATTGAAGACATGTTTTGAAGCCATTTAAGGTAGCTATCAATCTGGTGATATGCTGACTGAGTGCTATAGGTTAATACGAGGCGATAAATTGAGGCTGTACAGTTTGCGGCATTGGAATGTTTTTGTGAGAAGCTGCAGCCACTTACATTTATAACTTATTTTTTATTTCGCCTAAGCCTCACCACATTTTTTCACATGTACAAACTTTTACACACCTCGCTACACCGGGAGGGCAGTTAGACAAGCCATTTCAGCGACAATAGATCACTCTCTCATAGCATCCGATATTATAGAATCATTGCTCCTCAACCCACTTCGAGTCAAGTAATATAACGTATGTATGCAGATAATAAATATATCAAAGATGAAGAATAGATTATAGTATAGCGCCTACTATGGCGCTTATTCCTATATGAACGAAACATAATGCTTGAAAATGGATTTCGAATAATGATCTAAAGGTTGGCTGCTTTTTAAATTCAAGACATGCTGATCAGTGTAGCAAGTATCATTCTTTTTTGATTTATAAATAAATAGATTTTGCAATGAGCTTAGTTCTGGCTCTAACTAAAGGACTAAGGCCTTATACTGGTTAATATACTGGGTACATGGAGAGTACAGAAGAGAAACTAATTGGCTCTACAGAGTTAAATACTAGCATGAGGGTGAGAGTGTGACTGAGAGTCTAGAATTCGTGGCTCTCTCTGGGCCACTAGTATTAATGCATGGCATAACACCATGTCGTCATGTGATAAGATTAATGTAAAGACAAGCATTATGAAAGATTCGGCCCAATGTCTGCTCGCTTTATAACAGCGGAAAGTTAGACAAGCCGCCGAAAACTCTTATCTCGATTTAAAAAGAATAAAACAAAAAATATAATCTATTTTCAATCATATTCTTACGCGTTTTGCAAAGTTATACACATGCACATACAGTCTTCATCAAAAGACGCGTACTACGTGATGATAGACAAAGAGGGAAAACCTAGCATCACTCAAAACTAATGTAGTTATACATCTATGAAAATATCACTAATGGATGTATGGGGCCTATAAGATCGCTACAGCGAACCACATACACGCGCGCAGCACTCACCCGGATTTATGTGACGCATCGACCTGTATAATTTGTATACAACATGCAGTGCATGGCAGATATGTGACATATTTTGACTGAATTGTGGTTTTGTATGATATAAGCATGAGCATTTTGGCATGGGGGAAAAGAATCTTCGTAAAAGTCATCTGAGTTAGGAGCATACCCTTGATGATTATGTTTGCGGATATAGGGACTGATCGCATATTTGTCCCATGGTAGGCTGTGGGCCGGCATTTTACAAAATGGCGGCCACAATGTACTATTTTCGGCTCCATAATAGTGGGGCAGATTACAGAATATATCATGCTGATTGTGATACAAGCAGGGCACAAATTTGGCATGGTGGGTGATGAAGGTTCAGGTGCTTCTGAATAAATTTGCCTGACAGTTGGCTGCATTCAAAATATCCTAAGTTATGGCGGCGGCGTTTTTGGGCTACGATGGCCGCTAGAGAACTGCCTTTCCGAAGGTCATCAAGGTGTTTCGCTATAAAAATGCATATAGTTGATGGATTTGAATGATCTTGGTGTCTAGTTACATGTTTCTGAGGATGCTGGATTAATTTGGACTACTTTTATAAGCCACAGAATACTCATAAGTGGTAGAAATTGAACACATGTAATGAAAACATAACAACATCCCATATAAAACAATAGAAAATGTAAAGAACAACATTCAAATGAACTACATTTAGCATTAGAAATATTGCCACCACTTGGAATCATATTGTTCTGAACGAAAACAATATTGTCAATCAGACAGAAAGAAACGTAATTCTGCAATAATGGTCCTTCAAAAACATAATGGAATGGTGACACACATGACAATCAGACAGACACAAAAAAGATAGGCCTACATAACATGACAATACAGTAATATTGTCCTTCAAAAACATACAAACATATGAGTACATTCATCAAATGTAGTGATGGTTCACTGTCCTTGTCATAATGCTGCTGTCTCTGTCAGCACACACCAATCAAATCAAGTCAAATCTTGATAATGTCAGTAGTACGTTTTGCGTAACGTTCTAATCGAAAGCTGAGTTTTATGTGCCAACGTTCACTACAACTACAGTTGACAAACCACAGCTGCAGAGTGTTGTGCAGGAGAGTCCTGAACGAGAGCATTTGCATCTTCGGCTACATCCTTTCTTGCAGGCACACTTGGTCAGTTCGCTGGCAGCTTGCTGCAACTGGTGGAAGTGTCGTCCAACATATCCGCCATGTCTCTCCTTTCTGCGTCCAACTCCAGTCAGCAGGACTGCCTTAGATTCTGGATTGGATACTGTTGCTTGGCCCCAGATTATCCCAGCCTGGTAGGCAGCACGCTCTGCATGCTCTTTGAGTGCCATACTGGTTGGTGGGATCGCATCATAGGAGCTCTGCATTCGGGCAAAGAGATCCAACCATGCCTCATCAACACTGCTAGCAGCACTCGATCTATCATGCATGAGGACAACAAAGTTCTCCAGCTTTTGCATGTCATCCTGGGAAACTTCCGTTGGGCAGTTGCTGAATTGTGCAAAGGTTTCAGAAACCTCACCACAGACTTCCCAAGTCAGCCATGCAGATTTCTTTCCTTTCCCATGGAAAGACGAGACCACATCACAGCCGGTAAATGCATGGAAGTACATGATCCCACTGGTTTTCTCAGGCCCTATTGCAGAGACTACATCATGGACTGGTATCCACTGAGCACTGGCTCCTTGGCCAAACGCAATCCACAGATATTGGAGACCAAGCCTCTGTAGAAATGGCAGTGTCGATACTGCTATGACAACCACATCAGTGTCATTGGCCTTGATGATGAGTGACTTGCTGCCTTCTATAGTTGCATCTCTGGCATGTACAAATATACGTGTATCATCCTCTTCGTGGCAGCAAGGGATACAGCATCCAGGGACTTGCTTTTGTTGCTGATGGCATCTTCTCCCTTTGTTGCGATGACAGTACTTGTGGTTTCAGTTTCACACATTTTCTCTGCAAGAAAGTGGAAGAGCTCTGTTTTGTTGTTGTCATCCCGGAGAAAGCTCCTCCAGTTTGTTGGGGTTTTGCTGCTTCCAGTCACTCTTTTTCTGACCCCTTGACCTCTTTTTGCTCTGGTTTCAGACTTCAAACTGGATTTCTTGTACGTGTCAAAGACAATGTCCACCCGTTCGTATTTGGTGCCGAACGATTCCATTTTTGGAAGGATATCTTCTTTGGCATAGTCATCAAATGTCTTTGGGTTACGTGGAGGCAAGGAACTGACGAGGGCTGAGCCATCAATGATGATCGTGTCTCCCTATGGCTCAGTGTCTGGCAAAGTCACCTGTGCTTGAAGTTCAGCTAGCTGTGACTTCAGACAATCATGAAGCTTTCCATTGTTACTGAGAGATGCAGGTGCTGACTTGTTCTCGTGCTTGAAGAATTCTTGCAAGTCACACTGTCTGTTCTGGCAGGAGATGAAGAGACGGGAGAACAGGTGGCAGTCATCTTTCAACAATTTCTCCTTAGAACTGCTGGCTGCCTCTTAATGCTTGAAGAAAGAAGCCTTGCTCTTCTTGATTGGTTGATAGAACGTGCATTCTTCATTCTCCAAGCCCTCTAAGAATGACTGGAATTTCTCCTTATTGTGATGGGAACCAACCAGCTCAGCCACAGCTGGGCCTGTAATGTTTTTTGACTCTAGCACCAGCAGATCAGCTGACTCTTCTTGGAAAGGGTTGCCCATCTCCTTCAACTCTGTGGTCAATGCCTCCACCTTCACAAGGAAAGACTTCTGGGCACTTAGGGTCTGTTCATGGTGTTTGGTTCAGTTGGTTGCACCTTTCATGCCACACATGGCTTCATAGGAAGCTACCAGATGGCTCACTTCAGGTCCAGCCACCATCCACCTGCGAAGTGCCCCTGGGTCCTCTGTCAGTCCAATCGCTCCTCCATCACCCTTGATGACTGCATTATTTTGTTCATGGGCTTGGTCGATGGCCATGGCAGAGAAGTCTCTTCTGGACTTGTGGACAACAAAGTTTCCTTTGTGAAACTCCCTGGCTATGTCTGGATGCTGCTGCTCAAGAGACATCATGTCTCTGAAGTGAATTGAAAGCCACCGGGCATAGTTGACATTGTTGTTCACGAAGAAGTAGGGGATGAGTTCTGAGAGTGCTTCCCGGTACAGGTCAAAGTTTCCTTCCCTGAAAGAACGTATCAGCAGGAACATGACCAGCTCCATGTTTAACACCAGATGCCAGAACTGGAACTGTGGGCTCTCAAGTCTTCGCTGATCACACCACGAATAGAAAAAGATAGCAAAACTAAGCAAAATAGGCAAAAATGGTAAAAAGCTCCACTGTAGCCTTTTAAAACTATAACCATTAGACGCAGCATGCAAGAAAACATAGAAATCGACTCCAAGGTCGCTCAAATCGACCAAATACATGCATTTATAGGAGTAAAATCATTCTCGGCAGTCCAAGATGGCGGCCATCTTAAAAAATGGCCGCCATCTTGGATTTTCAAATGGCACGTCGGGCAGATTTGCTCAGTAGACCCTTGGGAACTACCATGCCAAAATTGGTGCTTGTATCACATTTTGCACAATTCATGGTAAAAATTAGTTATCTGCCCTACTATAAGTTGGAACTATATCAACTATGGTTGGTGCCAAACACATTCTAGTGGATCTATGTATCATTTGTTATTGACATGTTATGCATAGGCCTCACATGGACTTGAACACAATTATGTATGGTGGCCTAACAGGGACACAAATAACGTTTTTTCTTCCTTGTCATGCTTATCATATCTGACAGATCAGCACCAGTGGATCCAAGCAGTGTGGCAATTATCTCATTGCTGCCCCTCTTCTATGATCAGGCCAACTCCATGGCCATGATTCGCCACTCCATGGACGTCATCAAGAGGGCAGTGTATATCCTGAATCCTGGTCAGGTCCCGGTCATCACCGCGGATCAACCACTGTAAACGCTGGCCAAACAGATCCAATGGAGCTGGCCTCAAACACATGGAGAAGATTACTTCATTATCCTGTTTGCCGGATTCCACATCGAAAAGGCATCCTTCAACACTCTGGGCGACCTTCTGGATTGCAGTGGATGGACGGAAGCCCTGGTCCAGGCAGGAGTTGCTACACCTGGAACAGCCGACTCCTTTATCAAAGCCGCCCATGTGACGCGCACTCGATGGGCTCACCAGGTCACAGCTAGTGTTCTGTATCTCCTTCGACAGGAGGGTTACATCCAATACTGTGACGGGTTGGATGAGGGACATGTTCCAATGTCAGTAGAAGACTTGTGTGCTAGCCGAGCTGATACAAGTCCACAGTTCAAGTTCTGGTCGATTATCCTGCAGCTGGAACTGGAAATCATGATCTACGTGAGATCGCTACGCGAGGGCGACTTCATGCTCTACATCGATGCCTTGACTAATATTGTACCCTGGTTCTTTGCCCTGGGGCACACAAATTATGGAAGGTGGATTCCAGTTCACTTGCGTGACATGGTGGCACTCGAAGACAAGCATCCAGATGTGTTCACAGAGTTTATGGCTGGGAACTTCACAGTGAAGAAGACAGCACATGCATTCTCTGCTTTGGCCATCGACCAGGCACATGAACAGAATAACGCATCAGTGAAAGGCGATGGCGGAGCAGTCGGCCTGACTGAGAATCCTGCAGCATTGCGGCGCTGGATGGTGTCCAGTCCTGAGATGGCAAGAGTGATTGCAGAGTTCCAAGCCACAGCAGAGACGTAGACGAGAACAAAGAAGACTGATTCCAGGCACCATGAGCAGACAAAGCATACACAGCTGGCGTTTGCTCGAGATGTGAAGTCACTCTCCAGTGTCAGGAGAGAGATGGGGAACCCCTTCTGTGATAACAGCAATGATCTCCTGGTACTAGACAGCAGGGACCTGACAGACCCAGTAGTCATCACACTGTGCGCCAGATCGAAAAGCTGGGGCAGGAGCAGTACCACACGTATGTCAATGAGCGACTTGTGAACCAGACGAAGCCCATCAACGACCCAATCACGAGAAGCAACCTTCCTCTCTTCAGCCGATCTCCAGTCAGAGAGAAATCAAGAACCCAGCTTGCAGCTGTCGTCGCTCAAGAATGACTGCGACCTATTCTCCCGTTGTTCATTGCATCCCAGATGCGTGATGGCGATCTCGACGTCTTCTTTGCTCATGAGAACCAGGCCTGTCCCCCTGTCCCTGTCACAGATGGGCAAAATGAGACTGGGCAAAAAGTCTGAGCTCGTGGGATGCTTAGAAGATATGATCCCTCCACAAGAGAATGTTGCCAGACCTCACGTTGAAGTCATCATCCTTGATGGAGCAGCTATCACCAACATGCTGGCACCTGGTGGTGCGAAGACCTTCTCTGACTATGCAACACAGGTTTTCTTGCCGTACATCACATCTCAGCTACAGCATGCAATCAGAGTGGATGTCGTTTGGGATGAATACCTGCCAGACAGTTTGAAGGCCGACACTCGAACAAAGAGAGGTAGATACATACCATAAAACTGGCAGGCCTTCCTACGGATCGACGAGAACAAGGTGGAGCTGTTCTCCTTCCTAGCGACGAGACTAGCTGCTCAAGAGACAGAGAAACAAGTCATCAGCACTCTCCACAAAGACGTGGTCTGTACGCATGCCAGAGACATCGCTGGTCTTGCTCCATGTACACATGAAGAAGCAGATACCAGGATGCAGCTCCACGTGGAAGATGCTGTGAAACAGGGCTACAAGGTGTCGATCCGCACAGTTGACATGGATGTTGTAGTCCTTGCGGTGGCAGCAGCCGAACGCCTCAACATAGATGAACTGTGGGTTGCCTTCGGTACTGGGAAAAGCTTTAGGTTCTTAGCAGCTCACGAGATGGCCCAGGCATTGGGGCCTGACAAGTGTTGAGGATTACCCTCATTTCATGCCTTCACTGGGTGTGATACCGTGTCAAGCTTTGGAGGCTGGAGCAAAAAGACTGCATGGGAGGCGTGGAAGGCCTGTGATAAGGTCACTGCGACCTTCTGTGCCTTGGGCGCTACACCAAACCCCTCAATCGTAGATGACAGCCTGGACACCTTGGAGCGTTTCATCGTTCCCCTGTATGATCGCACTAGCAGTCACGAGCATGTCAACGATGCACGTAAGCAGCTCTTCACCCAGAAGCGTCGAGCAATAGATGCTCTCCCGCCAACTCGAGAAGCCCTCAGACAGCACATCAGGAGAACTGCATACCAAGCTGGCTACTGTTGGGGCCAGATGATGGTTGCTGCTGCAGAGCTCCCATCCCCTAGCGAATGGGGGTGGGTGAAGAGTGACACTGGCTGGGACGTCTGCTGGACAACCATCCCAGAGGCAACGCAAGCATGCCGGAAACTTCTCAGATGCGGCTGTAAGAAGGGATGCAGAGGACAATGCAAGTGTAGGAAGGCTGTACTCCAGTGCACGGCACTATGCCACTGCGGCGGACAGTGTGCTCGGGAGTAGAACTTGCAGTATCATGGACGGCTTGGAGAACACAACCATAACCCCTTTGTACAGGTCAACTGGGGATTGCAGGCCCCATCTACTACCATGATTTAATAATACCCAAGGAGAATATTTCGTTAGCTGATAAGATCCAACTTCATAACGTACATGTGTAAACGGGTGGTTGGCATTAATGTACGTTTGAAGCTCGGGTTGCTCACCTAGATCGCCTTTGTCCGCATGGCGGATTGTTATATTTTAATATGATGTAGACATGTACCCACTGACAATGTAAGGGTAATATATAAATTTAAGATAATATGTAAGGGTAAACGCACATCCACAGTGGCAGTACAGTTTAATGTTAAGCCGATCATTTTCAGATTGCAAAATATGAACAAAACTCATTAAAAAAACAAATTTTGCGTAATTGTTGCCTAATTGGCCAAATAAATCGGTTATGTAAGGTGTATGACCTTTAATTGGCATCCCAGATTATATTGTAAGTGAATAAAGGTATTATTAAAATTGTAATTACCCACCCTGACAAAGGAGTACACACTTGTTTCTAACGTCCTAATTGTGCCTTTTAATATTACATTTTAACTTCCTGATTGTATTATTTCCAATTACACGCTCAATGACTCTCCTCTAGATGAATCTGCTCATTAAAAATAGTCAAATCTTTGTCAACAACATCTAAATAATGACTTTACTATGAGTTTACCTGCTCTTCTGTCTCTTGCACTTCTAGTTTCCGTTTTTTGCTGGTCCCTTCGTGGATGCTTGCTCCAAAAAACAAGGTCGGGACTGCATCATGCATGAGTATTGACTTGTAACGACAGTCTGGCATGAGCCTGCTTAGCCGTGAACAAGGCATGAAACAACACTCTTCGAAATGCTTTGAGCACAGCCTGGCCTGTTTGTTCATTTCCCAAACCTGGCTCTCTCGGTGGACACTTTTGTTCATATTCGCCAACCACATTTGGAGGCGAGCCGCATCTTCGTGGGGAAACCGGTGAAATGATACATTCTGGTGTATTGATTCCGGTTTTTCTGGTTTCTTATAACACCCCGCTGCAACACAATGTCGAGGCATTTTTTTTGATGGACCCCTAACGCTTTCTTTCGCTTTCGTAGTTGGTGCCATTTTCGTCATTTCCTGTTTCTACGCAATGGAAGTATTACTCTTAGGTCTATTTTTACATTGGTGCCTTCGGTGCCCAGGGTTGTCATAGCTGCCGGAAAGTTTAAGTTTTGCGACATTGACTTTATTAAAATATAAATGCAATTATAGAAAATCTTCATTTTTGCTTCATTTATAGCAATTTTTGGTGTTCATCAATACAACACAATCAAAGTCCAGTGTATATCAGCATGTTTGCGACATGCTTATCACAGGGTTTTCGTCTCCTCCTTTAAGTTCTTTTATAATGCTCTTTATTTTTATTAACAGGTGCATATTCAATGCGCTAATAAGCCAGAAGTTTTGTGTTTTTCACTTATTTTATGTATACTTATGCAGTCTTGTTATTTGCAATTTTTTAAAAAGAAGGAAAGAAAGAAGAAAGACAATTCGACTTTAGAAATGTCCAAATGAAATTTGAATATTGATGCAACGTTGACTCAACATGCATTTAGTTTAATGCAGTTCAGTCATCTGTGTTTCCTTTAGAACTCGTTTTACTGTCAGGGAGAACGTTTTGAGTGATTTCCAGCATATTTTTCATGCAAACTTTACCAATTCCCAAACCTTTGATCTACCAAAAGTAACAATGTGCAATTATAAATCAACACTTGTACACAAGCAAACAGGAGAGATGAGAGAGAGAGAGAGAGAGAGAGAGAGAGATTGAGAGAGAAGAGAGAGAGAGAGAGAGAGAGAGAGATGAGAGAGAGAGAGAGAGAGTACATTTTCCTTACCATTCACCACAATAGCTTATCACGCACACACTGTGCCATTCACTCATAAACACATTCATTTGTTCAGCAGAGAGATAGAGACTGGGATATCACTGTTTCTTGTTCGGATGGTCCTGAATCTGGGGGTGCGGTAGCGCCTTCCAGAGGGTAGAAGCTCAAAGTATTCATTGAGTCCATGACTGCTGTCGGTGGCTATCACCCGCGCCTTTCCTTTCACTCGTCGCTCGTACAACACACTAATACTTTCTTGTCTCACTCCCACAATCGTATGCTACATACATTCACCGTTTTGTTCAACACATTCTTACTTTTGAAGCTCAAGCTGTGAAACCAACAAATGAAGGAAAACGTTAAAACAGATTCAATAAAACACCTGTAAAAGCCTTGAAGAACACAAAAAACACTCAATTCGAGGCTGGTAGATTGAGGTCCCTTTTATTGGAAACAAGTCAACAAACGTTTCTGGCCATAAGCCCGTCTTCAGTGTGGCGACGACAAGAAGGTAGCAAAATAGGAAAGAAAAACTGAGTAGAAAAGTCACACAAAAAAAAGAAGAAAAAAAAGGAGAGACTGAATACAATTCATAATAACCATGGACGAAAGGAGAGCCTACAAATGGCAAAGTTGAGACACTGAGTATGTGTTAACTCTGTAGAATATGATAAACACAACACACACACAACCGCACACACGGCATGGCATGCACGTACACACACACACACACACACACACACACACACTTACACACACACACACACACACACACACCACGAACACACACACGAACACGACAATCAAAACACGACGCACAGCCACAAACACACGCACGCACGCACAGCAACAACACGCACGCACACGCGAAGACGCAGTAGACTGCAGCACGCACACAGATCAGCACACACACACACACATCAACACCACACATCCACGAGGAGCCAAATACGCATCTACTTTTACTACACGCACACATAGCACCACACTACACCACAAAAAAACAAACAGCACACACACATCCACACACACTATACACAATAAGAAATCGTAGCAGCTACAGATCCACACACGGACACACAGCGTAAGCGACACCAGTGAATACAACAGATTGGTTTCGTGATTTGAACATCACGTTTAGGCATGGCATATGCCTACTTATATATAGGACAAATGTAGATTTAGTATAAAAGTAACGTGATCATATTAATACTGATTGCACACAGACATATGCAAGCAGCTAGGTTAGCATCGCAGCTACGCACGACGAATCTACGACACACACAACAGAAAACACAGTGAACATAGCAACATACATACTACCAGCACAATAACGATCACCCAGCATGGCACAGATCAGCCGCTACCACTATGTGACTGAGGCATAATGGCAATCACAGGGTGTGCAACGCATTCATACACACAGAATAGCTTATATATTAACAATAATTATGTACATTTCCAGAACATACTAGCTATTTTCGTCTATCTCTAGGCGAGTTGCATAAGGTCCGCTATACTGTGAGGGAAGGAGGAGGGGGGGGGGGAGATGTAGGGAAGAGAGGGGGGGGGGGGGGGGGGGGGGGGGGGGGGGGGGGAGGGGGGGTGGGGGGGTGGGTAGATCCCCGGAATGATGCTGCTGGTGATGGGACATGATTGGGGTGGGATCATTGCTTTGTTGTTTTGCGTGAGGGGCCTCCTGCTGGGCGCGAATAATGGTCCCAAGGTGTGTTATGTGAGCCAAAATGAGCCAGGATTACGGAACTTTGCTTGTATCATTATTCCGCCTTATGTTTTGCTGGGCCATAAAAACGCGGGGCAAAAAAACTGTTGCCTGACCAAGGGAGTGTCCTGGGCTGTTGAAATGGATTACAATAGGAACCCTGTACGACAGGCGCGCGGATCGTAGGTGTTCTGTGTATCTGTCGTTCAGGGTTCGCTATGTCTTTCCAACGTACAGTTTGTTGCAGAGGAGGCAAGATATGACGTAGACTACATTAGAGGACTGGCATGTAAAGGAAGAGCGGATGGTGAATTTTCCACAGGAGCAAGTGAATGATGTGTCAGAGTTGAGGAAAGGACAATAATGCAGGTTTTGCAGTTCTTGTTGTGGGCAGGGTATGAGTTCCAGGACAAAAGAAGAGAGGTTTTAGATAGGAGGAGGAGAGGTTAAAGGAAGGGGGGCAAAGTTAGGCTGTCTTTGAAATGTGGAACTTAACTCTTTCGTACCCACCACACAGATCCACGGAGGTTGTTCCTTTCTCTCCTTCTTTGGCGGAAGGCGGGTGAACCTTTTTTTGCGGAAGGGCGATAAGTGCGTGGTGGGGGCGTGAAGTGGGGGGGGGTGGGTGGTGGCGTGGGCTGGCGGGCGGCGTGGGCGGGGCGGAGAGTGTGGGGGGGAAGGTGGGAAGTGTGGGCAGTGGCGTGGCGGCTAAGTGGCGGGTGGGGGGGTGGGTGGGGGGACTAAGTTGTGGGGGGGTGGCGGCGCCGGCCGGCTTCCTGAAAGTTTTTTTCTCTTCCTGAGTTGAAGATGATCTTCTGAATGAAAGGATGTGAACAGTTGTTTTTGCAAACAAGGTCTTTCTATTCATTCTCTCTTTCCCTTTCTTGGCTCCTTTGGCTTGATCTGTTTTTTGCAAAACAGGCCGTGGCAAAAAATTGCAAGCAACAGGGGCTCTGGCTTGGTGTGCGGACAAAAGCCCATGTTGTTGTGTGGGTGGTAGGTGGGTGGTGGGGGAGGACGGGGGGGAGGGAGGAGACAGGCAATAATTATTGTCATTATTGTGTTTTTTGATTTTCTGTCGGAGATTGAGGGCAAAAGAATCGCTAATGCTTGGTTGTTTTCCATGCCAAATGAAACGTTTCAAAGAAAAAAAAAAAACAAAAAGCAGCTAAAAGCGCTGCGTGGAACAGTGTACATCCAGGGGTACTTGACCTACTGCTGAACGAACGGGAGATAAAAGAAAAAAAAAAAAAAAAAAACCAAAAACCATTGGGCTCCTCCAGCTTGTTTGTTCGACGGGTCAAGTGAAACCACCATACTAAAAACATGAATGCCAAAATTTCTGAACTAACTGGCAACAACCACACAAACGATTTCTAAAAAGACGGATGGCCCGCCTAGATGTTGTCAGGGCTCCACAAGCTTTTCTAATCTTCATTTCATCACCTCTGGCTAAGCCCAAAAAAAAAAACACAAAAAACCCATAACCCTACCATCTCCAATCCTAAACCCTCCACTTCTGCAGCCAGAGAGTTTCTGGTTTCTGACACAGCCTCATCAGCACATTCACCTCAGTCCGTATCATTTCAGCTTAACAAGAAGCGCTACGCCAATAATCGCGAGCATTTTCCTATCCAGTACTATTATTCAAACAGATCAGATTCAAGTAGGAGATATAATAATATCCAAAATCTTAAATGTTGGATGAATTATGCTCGCTCGACACCTGCTCCCCTGAGAACAATAGAATAGGCACATAATAAATATTGGTTTTGGTGGAGCTTTTACACTTGAAAATCAATGCAAAGCGTCTTCCATCTCTCGACGTCTTCACGGACTCATATGTCCACTCTTAATGCCCTTGTGTCTGCTGACCCATGACACAATGGTTTAATCTCCGCTCAATAAGAAAAAAAAAAACAAAACAAAAAGAAAAAAAGGCCTGCCCTCGCCCTTCCTCCGCCCCGCCGCCCTGACTGACTAAAAAAACTTTAAAGACCTTGCAACTAACTACTCTCTAATGGGTGCCTGCTCATGTTGGCCTTACTGGAAATGGGGGAGCTTGTCTTGCGGTTTGCGCCCACTGAACAATACTCACAATCACAACCTTTTTTTTTTTTTTTTTTTTTTTTTTTTTTTTTTTTTTTTTTGCTTTGCTTTTTTTGCTTTTGCTGTTCTTTCTTCTTGGACATCAATAACAAATACAAAATAGGTGGGTGGGAGGGACTTGATACTGAAAGGTAACTCTTCTTTCTACGAGGCAAAACAAAACCTGCAATAAATCAAGATAGTAATTAAAACTTGATTGAAAACAGCAACATATGGGATGAAAAACCATCCACCCAACCCATCATTCATATTAAACTTTGCTTCATGATTTTATGTATTCATGGCCTTTCTGATGTTTACGTAACAATGTTCTGAAATATTCAATTTAACGTTATGGTGCGACGAGTTTTTTCTTTTGTTTTTGCTTTCTTCCCTCTTTCCCTCCTTTTCTTTCTTTCTTTCTTTCTTTTACCAACACATGCATAGCTAGCGAAGGGATAAAATCCAGACCTCGCGTTAATTTTTAGGATGAGTATCCATAGTAGGTCCCGAGTCACTTCCCTTTCGATTTCGCACTTCCTAGTTAGTGGTTAAGCTTTCCCTATAGGCCGTGAACCAGAAACCGAAATCATGCACCCACCTGCAGAGTTTTGCAGACCATATTGTTTTAGTAGTCTGGACCCTACCAAATACAAATCGCGTTCATTTTTAGGACGAGCATCTCCAGGAGGCCCCGAGTCATTTCCTTTTCGAATTCGCACTTCCTAGTTAGTGGTTAAGCTTACCGTAGTTAAGCTTAGTGGTTAAGCTTCCTTGATCCAGAAACCGAAATCATGCATCCATCTGCAGAATTTTACAGACCATTATTGTTTTAGTAGTATGGACCCTAACAAACACAAATCAGGATGTTTGCCCTCAATCATCCTCCGGGTGAACTGTCAGGGACGTCTTGAAGTTACGCACATGCCGATACTTGAACCCCGTCATCCAAGACACAAATCAAATCTGGGACGATATATGCTTCATTTTTTTATTTACTATACTTCTTACTTCATCTTTGCTAAAATTACTTTTTACTTCTTTTCAAAGCAAAGGTATTCACATTTTGATGGTCGAATTGCAAGAATACGACTCTTATTTCCAGTTAAATGCCAAACGGTGGTGTCAACATTCTCTTTTGCTGGTATAGTATGTTTTGGGTGTTTTACTGGGGAATGTGATAGTCCTTTCGGTATTCAACTTTCAACATTATATTTTGTGCATTATAAACATTAACTCAACATGGGGTACGAAAGTCACAATCTGCCAGCCATCACATGATTTTATGATGCTGTAAACCTGACACATGTCAACTTTCATTTTTGGTCTCTCCTGGATGGAGTGTTTTCTTAGTTTGCTTAAGTTTGTTTCTAATTCTAAACATAAGACATTCACTATTCCTGCCACACAATTCTAAACCACTCAATTACATTCCTGTAGGTTTAATTGTGCTCTGGCTGATGGGATTCGAGTATTTGCATCTACTCAAGATGGCTATGTTGCAAAGACAAGAAATTGAAATTATGTGTTTACCAAAAGATATTTGGAAGCCCTTTAAGAGGTACCATCATGCCTAATGCATGGGCATCAAGATGGCTGCCCTCCATCACCCATTGTATTTCACAGTATGAACCTAGAGTTACAACTGTCAAAATCTGCAGATTCAACGCTGCAAAACCACAATGGAAAGAGATAAAAGAACTGTTGGACACTTTGTCTACATCATTATATTATCAAAGACACAGGCCAGGTTCAGAAATGTATGGGGTATATGTCTCATAAAATCCGGTTTGTTCTCTTTTCTTTCTTTTTCTTCTTGTTTTTCCACCTTGTTCTAATTGGCTTTTTTATGTTTCTTGAATCAACACAAAACCTTTTTTGCAACAAATCAAGACCACACCATTAATTGAGTGAAAATGGGCTACTTTATTTAAAAGTGCCAATATCCTATTACCAAACCTAAGTAGCAATATTACCTTGCCTAAAACTAGTTAAGCAATATTAACGATAAAATGCAGCTCCACTTACATCACATTTGCAAACATTTTCATGTACCAATAATTTGCATACAACAATAACAAACATGTTTCCCTAACAGTACTTTATACAAAGTACATACAATCTCAACAATGATATGAACCATTTCTGAAGTCAATATGAAACCACTTTACAGAGCAACAGAATATAAACACTGTAAAACACACTTTTAGGGAATACAGTTCTCATTGAAATGCTCAACACAGTGCACCCAGTCTAAGAGGATTCTATTGAACATGTATGAGGGCTGACCGCCACAGTACTTTATACAAAGTACATACAAACTCAACAATGATATGAACCATTTCTGAAGTCAATATCAAACCACTTTACAGAGCAACAGAATATAAAAACGTCTTAACATACACTGTAAGACACACTTTTAGGGAATATAGTTCTCATTGAAATGATCAACACAGTGCACCCAGTCTAAGATGATTCCTTTGAACATGCATGAGGGCTGTCCGGATCTAGAGGTTGACTGCCACATGCATGGATACATACAAATTGAACTACTAGATGGAGGTGATGGGGTGGCAGGTGGGATAAAT
>JAGGCT020004199.1:147731-152731 GCA_017654935.2 Phymorhynchus buccinoides
TTATTGGGGCGAGACTGGCTGAAGCACTTGAAATTGGACTGGACTGAGATTTTTTCCATCAAGTCAAACGGTTCCGTTTCAGCAAGCGATGCAGATCTAGAGAAAGTTCTTCAAGAATGTGCAGAGGTCTTCCAAGAAGGCAGAGGAACCATCAAGGGAGTAAAGGCTAACATTGTTGTTGATCCTTCTGCACAACTACGCTATTTCAAACCACGTCCAGTCCCATATGCTCTCCGTGAACAAGTTAGCCAGGAACTTGATCGGATGGAAGCAGAAGGGACCATAGAGAAGGTGCAGTTTTCAGACTGGGCAGCGCCAGTCGTGACTGTGGTTAAGTCTGACAAGACAGTTCGCATTTGTGGTGATTATAAAGTCACAGTGAACACAGCCTCAAAACTGGACAATTATCCGATTCCTAAGACTGATGATCTTCTTGCTGACCTCGGTGGAGGACATTTTTTCTCCAAGTTAGATTTAACTCAGGCTTATCAACAACTGGAACTGGATGAGACTTCCAAGGATTTCACCACCATCAACACACATCAGGGCCTGTACAGGTACAACCGCTTACCATACGGTGTGTCCTCAGCTCCAGGCATTTTTCAGCGAACCATGGAAAATCTGCTGAGGGGTATCTCAAACGTGCATGTTCGAATTGACGATATATTGGTGGCAGGGAGGACTCGTGACGAACACCTGAAGACTTTGAGATTGGTGTTGTTGAGACTCAAAGAGGTGGGGGCGAATCTGAAGAAGCAGAAGTGTGTGTTCCTGGCAACTGAGGTGATTTACCTGGGCCTGAAGATAGACCAGAATGGAGTTCAGCCAGTGCCTGAAAAAGTACAGGCTATTCAGGACATGCCATGCCCAACAGACATCAAACAGCTTCAAGCTTTCCTTGGAATGATTAATTACTACTCCCGCTTCATCCCGCACCTGTCCACCATCTTGGCACCATTGTACTCCTTACTGCAGAAGGGGGTGAAGTGGTCATGGGATGAACAACAGCAGAAAGCATGGACTGAAGCGAAGAAAGAGTTGCAGTCACCTCAAGTCTTGGTTCATTATGATTCCAGAAAAAAGATCGTTCTTTCCTGTGATGCTTCCAATTATGGGGTTGGTGCTGTGGTGTCCCACAAAATGGAGGATGGAAGTGCAAGACCTGTGGCATTCGCATCCCGTACCATGAACAGTGCTGAACAAAACTACAGTCAAGTTGAAAAAGAAGGTCTAGCCATCATTTTTTCGGTGTGAAAAAGTTTCATCAGTATCTGTATGGACGGAACTTTGAGATTCACACTGATCACAAGCCATTGCTCGGGCTGTTCCGAGAGAACAAGCAGATACCAACCATGGCGGCAGCTCGGATCCAGAGATGGGCGTTAATCCTGTCAGCCTATGAGTACACCATCAAATTCAAAGAAGGAAAGGAAAACAGCAATGCCGATGGATTGAGCCGATTGCCGCTGGGAGTCACAGGTGTTGAACAACCAGAACTTGGAGAGACCATTCTGCTCATGGAGCAGATTGATACCATACCAGTCACTGCACAGCAGATCCGACTCTGGACCAGTAGAGATCCTGTGTTGTCAAAAGTCAAAAGAGTTCGTCTTGAGAGGGTGGCCTGAGAATATTGGTGACAAACGTTTTCGTCCTTATGTTGCAAGAAAGAGCGAACTGAACATTGTGGACGGCTGTTTGCTGTGGGGTACACGTGTGGTGGTTCCTCCTAAAGGCCAATAACGTTTGCTTGAAGATCTCCATGACTCACATCCAGGAATGAGCAGAATGAAGCCTTTGGCCCGGTCGTATGTCTGGTGGCCCAACCTGGACAGAGAGATTGAGATGAGAGTACGCCGTTGTCAGGTGTGTCAGACTCACAGGAACATGCCCAGTGCGGCTCCTCTGCACCCTTGGGAGTGGCCGAACCGACCGTGGAGCCGGCTGCACGTGGACTATGCTGGTCCATTTCTGGGGGAAATGTTCCTGGTGATCATTGACGCTCACTCCAAATGGATTGATTGTTACCCCATGAACTCTTGTACGTCCACGTCTACAACTGAGAAACTTCGGCAGTCGTTTGCTGTTCACGGGCTCCCAGAAGTACTGGTATCGGACAATGGAACCTGTTTCACCTGTGAGGAGTTTGAAGAGTTCATGCGGAAGAACGGCATAAAACACATCAAGTCAGCACCTTACCATGCAGCTACAAACGGACTGGCAGAGCGTGCAGTGCAGACGCTGAAGCAGGGCTTGAGGAAGGTGACAGGAGGCTCCATGGAAACCCAAGTGGCGCGTTTCTTGTCCATGTATAGGGTCACTCCTCAGACCACCACAGGCCTGTCCCCTGCTGAGCTGCTTTTCAACAGGAAAGTTCGGACTCGTCTGGATCTGGTTCAGCCATCAGTGGAGAAACAGGTGGTTCAGAAACAGCTCAGTCAAAAACTTAACCATGATCGTGTGGACATTAGAAGTTATTCCGTTGGTGATCCGGTGTATGTGAAGAACTTTACAATGGGTCCAAAGTGGCTGGCTGGCGTTGTAGCGCAAACGACGGGACCTTTATCATACGTGATCAGGCTGCCTGATGGTAGAATGCTGAAGAGACATGTTGATCACATCAATCCCCGTGTGAGTGAATCAAGCCAGTCTGGCACTGACACTGAGGGTCAGACTCAACTGCCACCTGTGTTGGAGTTTTCTCCAATCCCATCGCCTGCAGACCTGGCATCATCTTCAACACCAGACGTTTCTACACCGTCCAGTGATTGTCCTGGCGTGTCCGCTGGTCCGCACCTGGACGAAAGTGTCCAGGGCACTTCAGAGGTGAAGTCGGTTCCTACACCATCCGCGAGTCCATCTTCACCGGTGCTGGAGGGTCGTCCAACTCGGCAGAGGAGACTGCCTGCAAGACTCAAAGATTATGTCTTACACTGGTTCAGTGATGTATTCACATAATCAGAAGTTGCAACAGTTTCTTCATTTCATTTTTTTTTCTTTTTTTTCTTTTTCTTCTGATTTTGTTTAAGGCAAGCCGCCTGCTCTGTTTCCGTCATCAGTTTAAACTTTTCGTGTTCCTAAGTAACGGGACAAAACAAAACCAAACCCCACAAAAGAACAGTTTAAGTGGGTTTTTTTTTTTATTGGTTTGTTTTTTTCAAGGGGAAAGAGAAGACATGAAGATGAACACTAAAGTGTGAAGTGATAATTACAGAAGCAAAGACACGGCAAGTTGGAAGTGACTGTTGATTCATTTGGGTTGAAAAAAAGAATAAGAAGTTCGATTATTTTATTGTTTAAAGTGTTTTGGATTCATTAGAGAAACAAGAGAGTGTCTTGGTTTTGGAATTAAGTTTCATCTTAAAGGTGGGGGTATGTGGTAGATTTGAGTATTAAGTTAGCAGTTGTGGGCCAAGGGAGGCCACTTGTTGAAAGTATGGCTGCTGTGTTATGTCTGCATGATGTTGGAGCAGTAAATAAACAAGTCGTTCCTGACTCTACGGTGTGGTCTGCTTCAACATCACCATCATCAGTTTTGTTTTGCTTTTATTAATTACTAATATTAGTATTGGTAGTAGTGGTGGTTTCTATTTTACTTATTCATTACATACCATCATCTATCACTGTTGTTGGTGTTGTAGTGATTGTTCATCTAATTCTTTTAATGTGCATGTCTATCCACTTGAATACACACATACGCATGCGCCCATGCACATACACACACGCACACAAATACACACACACACACACACACACACATACGCATACACGCGCACACACGCATCCGCACACACACACCGGCTACACACGGCATGAATGTGTCAGTACACCAAACACTAGGTCACACAGAAACCCAGACATTTTTGCACCTAACAATGACACTTAAGGCTCTTGGAAATGTACATCTTAGTCAGTCACATAGACAAAAAGAATGAAAGAGAGCCGTGGGGGAAAAAGAGAACAAAGGGGAAAACAAGACTACATCAAAAAGAGGAAAAAAACAAAACAAAGCAAGTAAGAAAGGAAAAAGAAAAGAAAAGAAACAAAATGAAGACGGACGTGGCTTGCATGATGAGTGAACAGGATAGCGGAGAGCAGATGAATGATTGGGTGTGGTTTGAGAGTGAAATGTAAATTTATGCTTCATGTCTTTAATTAATGTTTTTATTTCGATATAACTCATATTATTTTACACGGTGGAAAACAAGTTTCCATGTGTGTTGTGTAATGCCTACGGACAGTAAAGAAACGTATGACTTATGACAGACAGACATGTAGCCCAAAACCTTCCCAAAATGTTGAGTTAAACGGCCCCAAAGGATACTGGAATAAATGGGGAAAACATTAAAAATGAAAAAAAGCAGGAAAAAAAGCTTCTTGTTGCATCACAGTCACATTTTTTTCTTTCCAGATTTTTTAAAATTCTGTCCTATCATGCAGGATGAAATCTTATTGTCTTTGTACAAATTCTTTTTTTCTTTTCTTTTCCTTACACTTTTTTTCCCCTCTCCGATTTCATTGAAATTGCCAGGAAAGGGCCTAGTCTTCAAAGATATTGTCACATTACATTTCAATCTCGAAGCACTAAGAAACCCAACAACCACTGACTTTACCGAATGCGTTCATATTTTCAGTATTTACTAAAACAAAAGAGTTCATTATTCTGTTATAAAAGTGAACCAGAAGTGCCAGCCGTGTTCCATCTAGGGACAGACAGCTTTCATTTGGCTCACACACGCACGCATACGCGCGCACCCCCCCCCCCCACACACACACACACACACACACACACACACACACACACACACACACACACACACACACACACACACACACACACACACACACACACACGCACGCACGCACGCACACTTAAGTTCAAGGAATGTGATTTCTTATAATTATTTTATTTAGGGTCTGTTCACACGATGGTGATGTTAGACTAAAAAGACAACAACAATAAATCAATAGATAGATAAACAAGAAGAGGTTTTGTGTTT
>JAGGCT020004199.1:155231-157731 GCA_017654935.2 Phymorhynchus buccinoides
ACACGCACACACACTCACTCACACATGCATTCACGAAAACGTGTGGTGCAGTGGTTGTGCGGAAGAAAATTAGGGCCTCTCTTTTGTTGGATGGTTTCCTACATACTATCTAACAATTTTCCTACTTATTATGTATGGAGCTGCTGACAGCAGAATATTTATACTGCACTATAATATCTGGCGGGTCACACCATGTTGAGTAACATATTCTGCTGCCAGCGGTGGCGGTCAGCCCTCATACATGTTCAATATAATCCTCTTAGACTGGGTGCACTGTGTTGAGCATTTCAATGAGAAATGTATTCCCTAAAAGTGTGTTTTACAGTTTTTATATTCTGTTGCTCTGTAAAGTGGTTTGATATTGACTTCAGAAATGGTTCATATCATTGTTGAGTTTGTATGTACTTTGTATAAAGTACTGTGGCGGTCAGCCCTCATACATGTTCAATAGAATCCTCTTAGACTGGGTGCACTGTGTTGAGCATTTCAATGAGAACTGTATTCCCTAAAAGTGTGTTTTACAGTGTTTATATTCTGTTGCTCTGTAAAGTGGTTTCATATTGACTTCAGAAATGGTTCATATCATTGTTGAGATTGTATGTACTTTGTATAAAGTACTGTTAGGGAAACATGTTTGTTATTGTTGTATGCAAATTATTGGTACATGAAAATGTTTGCAAATGTGATGTAAGTGGAGCTGCATTTTATCGTTAATATTGCTTAACTAGTTTTAGGCAAGGTAATATTGCTACTTAGGTTTGGTAATAGGATATTGGCACTTTTAAATAAAGTAGCCCATTTTCACTCAATTAATGGTGTGGTCTTGATTTGTTGCAAAAAAGGTTTTGTGTGGATGCAAGAAACACAAATAAAGTTTTTTGCAAGGAATCGAGATGTGAAGGTTTATAATATTTTGTAGAAGCGGAGTGCAACCTATGCCGGGCATACACTCTTGATAATTTAATCTCTAACCCGGAGTGTCGATAAAACGTTTGCGCTACGTAGCCTCTGCCTTTTCACATTCGACTGCAGACCAAGCAGGTTGTATCGGAAAGCGCACATTAATAGATGAATTAATCCAAGTCTTTTTGTTGAACTGATTTATCCCACCTGCCACCCCATCACCTCCATCTAGTAGTTCAATTTGTATGTATCCATGCATGTGGCAGTCAACCTCTAGGTCCGGACAGCCCTCATGCATGTTCAAAGGAATCATCTTAGACTGGGTGCACTGTGTTGATCATTTCAATGAGAACTATATTCCCTAAAAGTGTGTCTTACAGTGTATGTTAAGACGTTTTTATATTCTGTTGCTCTGTAAAGTGGTTTGATATTGACTTCAGAAATGGTTCATATCATTGTTGAGTTTGTATGTACTTTGTATAAAGTACTGTGGCGGTCAGCCCTCATACATGTTCAATAGAATCCTCTTAGACTGGGTGCACTGTGTTGAGCATTTCAATGAGAACTGTATTCCCTAAAAGTGTGTTTTACAGTGTTTATATTCTGTTGCTCTGTAAAGTGGTTTCATATTGACTTCAGAAATGGTTCATATCATTGTTGAGATTGTATGTACTTTGTATAAAGTACTGTTAGGGAAACATGTTTGTTATTGTTGTATGCAAATTATTGGTACATGAAAATGTTTGCAAATGTGATGTAAGTGGAGCTGCATTTTATCGTTAATATTGCTTAACTAGTTTTAGGCAAGGTAATATTGCTACTTAGGTTTGGTAATAGGATATTGGCACTTTTAAATAAAGTAGCCCATTTTCACTCAATTAATGGTGTGGTCTTGATTTGTTGCAAAAAAGGTTTTGTGTGGATGCAAGAAACATAAAAAAAGCCAATTAGAACAAGGTGGAAAAACAAGAAGAAGAAGAAAGAAAAGAGAACAAACCGGATTTTATGAGACATATACCCCATACATTTCTGAACCTGGCCTGTGTCTTTGATAATATAATGATGTAGACAAAGTGTCCAACAGTTCTTTTATCTCTTTCCATTGTGGTTTTGCAGTGTTGAATCTGCAGAGTTTAACAGTTGTAACTCTAGGTTCATACTGTGAAATACAATGGGTGATGGAGGGCAGCCATCTTGATGTCCATGCATTAGGCATGATGGTACCTCTTAAAGGGCTTCCAAATATCTTTTGGTAAACACATAATTTCAATTTCTTGTCTTTGCAACATAGCCATCTTGAGTAGATGCAAATACTCGAATCCCATCAGCCAGAGCACAATTAAACCTACAGGAATGTAATTGAGTGGTTTAGAATTGTGTGGCAGGAATAGTGAATGTCTTATGTTTAGAATTAGAAACAAACTTAAGCAAACTAAGAAAACACTCCATCCAGGAGAGAAAAAAAAGAAAGCTGACATGTGTCAGGTTTACAGCATCATAAAATCATGTGATGGCTGGCAGATTGTGACTTTCGTACCCCATGTTGAGTTAATGTTTATAATGCACAAAATATAATGTTGAAAGTTGAATACCGAAA
>JAGGCT020004199.1:162731-212731 GCA_017654935.2 Phymorhynchus buccinoides
TAGAAACAAGTGTGTACTCCTTTGTCAGGGTGGGTAATTACAATTTTAATAATACCTTTATTCACTTACAATATAATCTGGGATGCCAATTAAAGGTCATACACCTTACATAACCGATTTATTTGGCCAATTAGGCAACAATTACGCAAAATTTGTTTTTTTAATGAGTTTTGTTCATATTTTGCAATCTGAAAATGATCGGCTTAACATTAAACTGTACTGCCACTGTGGATGTGCGTTTACCCTTACATATTATCTTAAATTTATATTTTACCCTTACATTGTCAGTGGGTACATGTCTACATCATATTAAAATATAACAATCCGCCATGCGGACAAAGGCGATCTAGGTGAGCAACCCGAGCTTCAAACGTACATTAATGCCAACCACCCGTTTACACATGTACGTTATGAAGTTGGATCTTATCAGCTAACGAAATATTCTCCTTGGGTATTATTAAATCATGGTAGTAGATGGGGCCTGCAATCCCCAGTTGACCTGTACAAAGGGGTTATGGTTGTGTTCTCCAAGCCGTCCATGATACTGCAAGTTCTACTCCCGAGCACACTGTCCGCCGCAGTGGCATAGTGCCGTGCACTGGAGTACAGCCTTCCTACACTTGCATTGTCCTCTGCATCCCTTCTTACAGCCGCATCTGAGAAGTTTCCGGCATGCTTGCGTTGCCTCTGGGATGGTTGTCCAGCAGACGTCCCAGCCAGTGTCACTCTTCACCCACCCCCATTCGCTAGGGGATGGGAGCTCTGCAGCAGCAACCATCATCTGGCCCCAACAGTAGCCAGCTTGGTATGCAGTTCTCCTGATGTGCTGTCTGAGGGCTTCTCGAGTTGGCGGGAGAGCATCTATTGCTCGACGCTTCTGGGTGAAGAGCTGCTTACGTGCATCGTTGACATGCTCGTGACTGCTAGTGCGATCATACAGGGGAACGATGAAACGCTCCAAGGTGTCCAGGCTGTCATCTACGATTGAGGGGTTTGGTGTAGCGCCCAAGGCACAGAAGGTCGCAGTGACCTTATCACAGGCCTTCCACGCCTCCCATGCAGTCTTTTTGCTCCAGCCTCCAAAGCTTGACACGGTATCACACCCAGTGAAGGCATGAAATGAGGGTAATCCTCAACACTTGTCAGGCCCCAATGCCTGGGCCATCTCGTGAGCTGCTAAGAACCTAAAGCTTTTCCCAGTACCGAAGGCAACCCACAGTTCATCTATGTTGAGGCGTTTGGCTGCTGCCACCGCAAGGACTACAACATCCATGTCAACTGTGCGGATCGACACCTTGTAGCCCTGTTTCACAGCATCTTCCACGTGGAGCTGCATCCTGGTATCTGCTTCTTCATGTGTACATGGAGCAAGACCAGCGATGGCTCTGGCATGCGTACAGACCACGTCTTTGTGGAGAGTGCTGATGACTTGTTTCTCTGTCTCTTGAGCAGCTAGTCTCGTCGCTAGGAAGGAGAACAGCTCCACCTTGTTCTCGTCGATCCGTAGGAAGGCCTGCCAGTTTTATGGTATGTATCTACCTCTCTTTGTTCGAGTGTCGGCCTTCAAACTGTCTGGTAGGTATTCATCCCAAACGACATCCACTCTGATTGCATGCTGTAGCTGAGATGTGATGTACGGCAAGAAAACCTGTGTTGCATAGTCAGAGAAGGTCTTCGCACCACCAGGTGCCAGCATGTTGGTGATAGCTGCTCCATCAAGGATGATGACTTCAACGTGAGGTCTGGCAACATTCTCTTGTGGAGGGATCATATCTTCTAAGCATCCCACGAGCTCAGACTTTTTGCCCAGTCTCATTTTGCCCATCTGTGACAGGGCAGGGGGACAGGCCTGGTTCTCATGAGCAAAGAAGTCGAGATCGCCATCACGCATCTGGGATGCAATGAACAACCGGGAGAATAGGTCGCAGTCATTCTTGAGCGACGACAGCTGCAGCTGGGTTCTTGATTTCTCTCTGACTGGAGATCGGCTGAAGAGAGGAAGGTTGCTTCTCGTGATTGGGTCGTTGATGGGCTTCGTCTGGTTCACAAGTCGCTCATTGACATACGTGTGGTACTGCTCCTGCCCCAGCTTTTCGATCTGGCGCACAGTGTTGATGACTACTGGGTCTGTCAGGTCCCTGCTGTCTAGTACCAGGAGATCATTGCTGTTATCACAGAAGGGGTTCCCCATCTCTCTCCTGACACTGGAGAGTGACTTCACATCTCGAGCAAACGCCAGCTGTGTATGCTTTGTCTGCTCATGGTGCCTGGAATCAGTCTTCTTTGTTCTCGTCTACGTCTCTGCTGTGGCTTGGAACTCTGCAATCACTCTTGCCATCTCAGGACTGGACACCATCCAGCGCCGCAATGCTGCAGGATTCTCAGTCAGGCCGACTGCTCCGCCATCGCCTTTCACTGATGCGTTATTCTGTTCATGTGCCTGGTCGATGGCCAAAGCAGAGAATGCATGTGCTGTCTTCTTCACTGTGAAGTTCCCAGCCATAAACTCTGTGAACACATCTGGATGCTTGTCTTCGAGTGCCACCATGTCACGCAAGTGAACTGGAATCCACCTTCCATAATTTGTGTGCCCCAGGGCAAAGAACCAGGGTACAATATTAGTCAAGGCATCGATGTAGAGCATGAAGTCGCCCTCGCGTAGCGATCTCACGTAGATCATGATTTCCAGTTCCAGCTGCAGGATAATCGACCAGAACTTGAACTGTGGACTTGTATCAGCTCGGCTAGCACACAAGTCTTCTACTGACATTGGAACATGTCCCTCATCCAACCCGTCACAGTATTGGATGTAACCCTCCTGTCGAAGGAGATACAGAACACTAGCTGTGACCTGGTGAGCCCATCGAGTGCGCGTCACATGGGCGGCTTTGATAAAGGAGTCGGCTGTTCCAGGTGTAGCAACTCCTGCCTGGACCAGGGCTTCCGTCCATCCACTGCAATCCAGAAGGTCGCCCAGAGTGTTGAAGGATGCCTTTTCGATGTGGAATCCAGCAAACAGGATAATGAAGTAATCTTCTCCATGTGTTTGAGGCCAGCTCCATTGGATCTGTTTGGCCAGCGTGTACAGTGGTTGATCCGCGGTGATGACCGGGACCTGACCAGGATTCAGGATATACACTGCCCTCTTGATGACGTCCATGGAGTGGCGAATCATGGCCATGGAGTTGGCCTGATCATAGAAGAGGGGCAGCAATGAGATAATTGCCACACTGCTTGGATCCACTGGTGCTGATCTGTCAGATATGATAAGCATGACAAGGAAGAAAAAACGTTATTTGTGTCCCTGTTAGGCCACCATACATAATAGTGTTCAAGTCCATGTGAGGCCTATGCATAACATGTCAATAACAAATGATACATAGATCCACTAGAATGTGTTTGGCACCAACCATAGTTGATATAGTTCCAACTTATAGTAGGGCAGATAACTAATTTTTACCATGAATTGTGCAAAATGTGATACAAGCACCAATTTTGGCATGGTAGTTCCCAAGGGTCTACTGAGCAAATCTGCCCGACGTGCCATTTGAAAATCCAAGATGGCGGCCATTTTTCAAGATGGCCGCCATCTTGGACTGCCGAGAATGATTTTACTCCTATAAATGCATGTATTTGGTGGATTTGAGCGACCTTGGTGTCGCTTTCTATGTTTTCTTGCATGCTGCGTCTAATGGTTATAGTTTTAAAAGGCTACAGTGGAGCTTTTTACCATTTTTGCCTATTTTGCTTAGTTTTGCTATCTTTTTCTATTCGTGGTGTGATCAGCGAAGACTTGAGAGCCCACAGTTCCAGTTCTGGCATCTGGTGTTAAACATGGAGCTGGTCATGTTCCTGCTGATACGTTCTTTCAGGGAAGGAAACTTTGACCTGTACCGGGAAGCACTCTCAGAACTCATCCCCTACTTCTTCGTGAACAACAATGTCAACTATGCCCGGTGGCTTTCACTTCACTTCAGAGACATGATGTCTCTTGAGCAGCAGCATCCAGACATAGCCAGGGAGTTTCACAAAGGAAACTTTGTTGTCCACAAGTCCAGAAGAGACTTCTCTGCCATGGCCATCGACCAAGCCCATGAACAAAATAATGCAGTCATCAAGGGTGATGGAGGAGCGATTGGACTGACAGAGGACCCAGGGGCACTTCGCAGGTGGATGGTGGCTGGACCTGAAGTGAGCCATCTGGTAGCTTCCTATGAAGCCATGTGTGGCATGAAAGGTGCAACCAACTGAACCAAACACCATGAACAGACCCTAAGTGCCCAGAAGTCTTTCCTTGTGAAGGTGGAGGCATTGACCACAGAGTTGAAGGAGATGGGCAACCCTTTCCAAGAAGAGTCAGCTGATCTGCTGGTGCTAGAGTCAAACAACATTACAGGCCCAGCTGTGGCTGAGCTGGTTGGTTCCCATCACAATAAGGAGAAATTCCAGTCATTCTTAGAGGGCTTGGAGAATGAAGAATGCACGTTCTATCAACCAATCAAGAAGAGCAAGGCTTCTTTCTTCAAGCATTAAGAGGCAGCCAGCAGTTCTAAGGAGAAATTGTTGAAAGATGACTGCCACCTGTTCTCCCGTCTCTTCATCTCCTGCCAGAACAGACAGTGTGACTTGCAAGAATTCTTCAAACACGAGAACAAGTCAGCACCTGCATCTCTCAGTAACAATGGAAAGCTTCATGATTGTCTGAAGTCACAGCTAGCTGAACTTCAAGCACAGGTGACTTTGCCAGACACTGAGCCAGAGGGAGACACGATCATCATTGATGGCTCAGCCCTCGTCAGTTCCTTGCCTCCACGTAACCCAAAGACATTTGATGACTATGCCAAAGAAGATATCCTTCCAAAAATGGAATCGTTCGGCACCAAATACGAACGGGTGGACATTGTCTTTGACACGTACAAGAAATCCAGTTTGAAGTCTGAAACCAGAGCAAAAAGAGGTCAAGGGGTCAGAAAAAGAGTGACTGGAAGCAGCAAAACCCCAACAAACTGGAGGAGCTTTCTCCGGGATGACAACAACAAAACAGAGCTCTTCCACTTTCTTGCAGAGAAAATGTGTGAAACTGAAACCACAAGTACTGTCATCGCAACAAAGGGAGAAGATGCCATCAGCAACAAAAGCAAGTCCCTGGATGCTGTATCCCTTGCTGCCACGAAGAGGATGATACACGTATATTTGTACATGCCAGAGATGCAACTATAGAAGGCAGCAAGTCACTCATCATCAAGGCCAATGACACTGATGTGGTTGTCATAGCAGTATCGACACTGCCATTTCTACAGAGGCTTGGTCTCCAATATCTGTGGATTGCGTTTGGCCAAGGAGCCAGTGCTCAGTGGATACCAGTCCATGATGTAGTCTCTGCAATAGGGCCTGAGAAAACCAGTGGGATCATGTACTTCCATGCATTTACCGGCTGTGATGTGGTCTCGTCTTTCCATGGGAAAGGAAAGAAATCTGCATGGCTGACTTGGGAAGTCTGTGGTGAGGTTTCTGAAACCTTTGCACAACTCAGCAACTGCCCAACGGAAGTTTCCCAGGATGACATGCAAAAGCTGGAGAACTTTGTTGTCCTCATGCATGATAGATCGAGTGCTGCTAGCAGTGTTGATGAGGCATGGTTGGATCTCTTTGCCCGAATGCAGAGCTCCTATGATGCGATCCCACCAACCAGTATGGCACTCAAAGAGCATGCAGAGCGTGCTGCCTACCAGGCTGGGATAATCTGGGGCCAAGCAACAGTATCCAATCCAGAATCTGGCAGTCCTGCTGACTGGAGTTGGACGCAGAAAGGAGAGACATGGCGGATATGTTGGACGACACTTCCACCAGTTGCAGCAAGCTGCCTGGAACTGACCAAGTGTGCCTGCAAGAAAGGATGTAGCCGAAGATGCAAATGCTCTCGTTCAGGACTCTCCTGCACAACACTCTGCAGCTGTGGTTGTCAACTGTAGTTGTAGTGAACGTTGGCACATAAAACTCAGCTTTCGATTAGAACGTTACGCAAAACGTACTACTGACATTATCAAGATTTGACTTGATTTGATTGGTGTGTGCTGACAGAGACAGCAGCATTATGACAAGGACAGTCAACCAACACTACATTTGATGAATGTACTCATATGTTTGTATGTTTTTGAAGGACAATATTACTGTATTGTCATGTTATGTAGGCCTATCTTTTTTGTGTCTGTCTGATTGTCATGTGTGTCACCATTCCATTATGTTTTTGAAGGACCATTATTGCAGAATTACGTTTCTTTCTGTCTGATTGACAATATTGTTTTCGTTCAGAATAATATGATTCAAGTGGCAATATTTCTAATGCTAAATGTATTCATTTGAATGTTGTTCTTTACATTTTCTATTGTTTTATATGGGATGTTGTTATGTTTTCATTACATGTGTTCAATTTCTACCACTTATGAGTATTCTGTGGCTTATAAAAGTAGTCCAAATTAATCCAGCATCCTCAGAAACATGTAACTAGACACCAAGATCATTCAAATCCATCAACTATATGCATTTCTATGGAAACACATGACTTCGAAAGGCAGTTTTGGCGGCCATCTTGCAAAACGGCCGCCATCTTGGATTTTTGAATGGCACGTCAGGCAAATTTATTCAGAAGACCTTTCATCACCACCATGCCAAATTTGGTGCTTGTATCACAATTTGCATGATTATTCTGTTACCTGCCCCACTATTATGGGCGAAAATAGTACATTGTGGCCGCCATTTTGTAAAATGGCCGCCACAGCTACCATGGGACAAATATGCGATGTCCCTATATCCGAACATATTCCTAAGGGTATGTCCTAACTATGTGCCAAATGCCATGCTTTTATCATCAAACCCACAATTCAGTCAAAATATGTCACATATCTGCTGCACTGATGTGTATACAAATTATGGTCGATGGTCCATAAATCCGTGTGTGTGCGCGCGCGTGTATGTGTGTGCGTCTTAGGCCTACATCATGTTGGTATTTTTATGATTATAACTACATTGTTTTTGTGTGTGTGGTTTTCCTCTTTGTTATCATCACGTAGTGGTCTTTTGATGAAGGCTTGTGTGCATGTGTTAACTTTGCAAGGTAAGAATATGATTGAAAATAGTTTAGTTTTTTCTTTTTAAATCGAGATAAGAGTTTCGACGGCTTGTCTACTTCCCGTGTCAAGGAGCAGACTTGGGGAATCTTTCATAATGCTTGTTTTACAATTAGTTTACACATGGACATGGTTTATGCATGCATTAATCTAGTGGCCCTAGCACGATTAGACTTTCAGTCACACTCTCACCCTCATGCTGTTTTCACTTGTAGGCCCATGTTTCTTTCTTGTCTTGTTTTATCCCAGTATAGGCCTTGTCTTTGTTAGAGCAGCTAAGCTATTTGAAAATCTTTTTTTTTTAAATGAAAAAAGAATGATACTTGTACACTGTTGCATGTCTTGAAATTAAAAAAGAGCAACCTTTTGATCATTATTGAAATCCATTTTCATGATTTATTTGTTTTGTTATGAATAAGGCATAGTAGGCCTATACTTAATTTTCTTCATCTTTGATATTTTATTATCTGCATACGTTTTTATTTTACTTGACTCGAGTGGTTGAGGAGCATGATTTATATATGGATGTGAGAGAGTTGTCTTGTGATAATGGCTTGTTCTGCTTGTGTGCGAGTGTGTAAAGTTTGTATCATGTTTTGAATAAAGGCTTAGGGGGCTGCAGTTCTCCAAAAACATTCATGTCGCAAACTGTCAGCTAAATTTATCGCTGGTTATACCTATAGCACTCATCAGCATCACCAGTTGATAGGTACTTAATGGTTCAAAACATGTTTCAATAGGGGTATCTTGTAGGCTATATAGGAGCCTATGCAATGCAAAAAAGACAGCCATGTGGAATTGTATGTATCATTTGCTTAGTGTAAACACATGCATATATGCATCATTATATAACTTTGATTCTGTCCAATTGTATGAATATAAATTTCAAAGTTATAGTTTGATCATGTTTCAATTTAAAAAAAAAAAAATTGTTTTGCATTTTTTTCGTGTCGTTGCAGGTGCTGTGTGCAGATGACTCAGAAATGGATATTGATGAGGACTGCCTATCAAGGCCCACGTCCACTCAGACGGAGTCTGAGATCATCCGATTGGACCAGGGTCAACAGACTGCTAATACATCGGTAATATTGATTGCATTGAAATAAATACTTACCATAACCACATGCTCCCTTCAAACTATGTAAGAAATATCTACCAACTGTACTTCAGCGAGTGTGCGTGTGTGAATGAAAAAACTTTTAACGTCCTCCAACTTGGAACAGGGACATTTGGGACATTTTTTAAAATAGACTAGTTGTGATCCTGGAGGTACTGCAATACTAGGAAATTCCCATTCTTTTGTATTTCCAGTGTGTGTGTGTGCATGTGTGTTGGGAGGGGCATGCGTGTGTTAGGGGAGTTTTGAGAGACGTATGTGTTTATGAGTTGCAGGTTGGTATGTATTCAAAACTTCAGTCTTTCAAAACTTCTGAAAACTCATCTTTTTGAAACCTCATACTCTCACCTCTAATCCACGTAGTCCTTGATGATATTAACCTGCAGTGTGTGTGTGTGTGCGTGCGTGCGTGCGTGCGTGCGTGCGTGCGTGTGTGGGGGGAGGGAGGGGGAGGAGGTGGGGGGGGGGAGAGGGGGGGGGAGGGAGGCGAGAGATTAATACATGTATTTTGTATTAAGTCTCACTTATTTTTAATGTTTATATTCATTGATACTTGTCTTCATGTTGATTATTCTTGGCTTGTCTTTAATGTGTATGTTTATCTGTATGTTAGTGTTTAGGCCTTTGTTCAGCGCTTTGAGCTCCCTGCAAAGGGAGTTAAGCGCTCTATAAATAACCATTATTATTATTATTATTATTATTATTATTCAAGCTCGTTTATTGCAATTACTTTAGAACAGTGCAGTTGTTCAATACCATAAGTTACAAACCATGCAGGTGTTGTTGTAAACACAACTGTTTTCTAAAAACACTTAAGTACAATTTGTAAGACATTCAGCCAAGTGATCCCTCTGTGGGGATACTGAAGGTCTTTTGTATAAATAATTATCCCACCTTCTGGAAGTTCTGTGCTCGTAACTTCCTCTAATCTGTCACTCTGTTTCACTCTGCCTTTTCCCTTTGCTTACTGTCATTTACTATCTTTATGCCTTAATGGTCCATTCTCCTGCCTTTTTTTTTTCAATGAACACTTAAAAACGATTTCCTCAAACCGAGGTCGGACCAACTTCTTAGTTATGCGCATAATGGCAGCATGAAGCAGCTGCATTCATAACTGGCAGAAAACTAAGTTATCAAAGAAGACGAGTTATTTTAATGTGACTGACATTCATAACTTTAACAAAATAAGATAAAACGTTGGGAGAAGAGAGAGTGAGAAAAAGATAATGTAATACTTTCAGCTACAATATCCGACTGTATGCTGACTGTTTCTTGTTTAATTTACAAGGACAATAATTTTTCTAAATAAATTGTATTGCTTATTTGTAGCATAAATTAACCTGTAAGAGTCGTGAAAGAGAAGCATAAAAAATGGCTGCAGTATAAAAATGAGAATAAGGAGCTTCATGGCTACAACGTTCCATTTGAATTGAACACAGTTTTCTGATGATATGTGTACAGACTGTACTTGGCGGCAATCTATACTAATGCAAACAGTGACCGTCAGCAAGCCATGCTAGAGGATGGGGAGCTGCAGTGGAGGCTGGCCAGACCAAGGGCGGCCAAAGGGGAACCAACTGTCAAACCAGTGAAGGAGAAAGCTACTCATTGTAAGTACAAATGACATTATCTGCAATGTATTCATGAAACAAGTTGTGTGTAGTTTATTATTTTCATCGAAGGATTTCCGATTAATTAAATGTCAAACAAAGAATTTGATCAAAAGAAAAATGTAGAAAATATATTTTTTGTTTACCTATAACAAACTAAATGGATGATCTTGGACAAGTGTAGCAAGTTAGGAATTGTAGTTGGGCAAATAGTTCTTGTGGGTTTTTATTTCTTTTACTTTTCTATGGGAGGGTAAAGGTAAGTACATGTATGTGATAGTAGCCTGAATGGCCTGGAAGTACTTGTATTTTCCTACAACCACATCAATAAACAGACATTTTGAAAATTCTCAAGTTTCTTTGATTTTTTATGTACTGATTGCAACACTGAAATTTCACTGTCAAACTATTTCTGTGTGTCAGGCTATCTGAATGAGCTTTTCACTGAGGTAGTGTCCTTGCGGCTGAACAACGGTTCCTACAAGAAGGCCAAACAAGCACAAGCACAGTACCAGCGAACAGTGCCTGTAACCCTGAGTGCTTCAGCCGGGCCTGTGGACAAAGCCCAAATTGTGGCAAAACAAAAGAGACGTCTGATTTGGCGACCAACTATCAACTAATAATAGGACAAAAAGGTTTGAAGGTAGTGTTGGTGAGCAGCTTAAATGTCCTCCAAGCTTTTCCCTTTCATTCCTTGCATTTAGAATGCATTCATACCCCAACCCACATGGGAACTAAATTGAAATTAAAAAAGAAATGGAATATATTTGGGTAATAAAAAAGTATGGTAGATTGGTACACGCTTAAATTTGACAATCATAGTCATTAATCAAATCAGATTCAGATAATACCAATATACATATTTGAAAGTTCTATGATTTTGAGATATTGTAACAAAGAGAAAAGACCACCAAAGGTTAAGGTCATAAAGATCATTTATATTTTTCTTTTCATTTGAGCTTCATATAATCAACACATTTATCAAATTTTAAATTGGGAAAAAAGAAAACGAAATGAGGTGTAATACATGTAGCTTTTCAACAACTCGCCTGACCTTAATCCTATATTCATTTTTACCAAGTGTTGAGACTAACTGCCTATTAAATATATAATCACTCCCCTTTGATGGCTGATTTCAGATTCTGTGATCTGAGTCTGATGAACCATGATGTGGTTGACAGTTGAAAGTCAGAGCGGTGTGGGATCAATGCAACACCACAGTGCTGCACAGAAGATGGGACAGCAAAAAACAACTATTGATCGAGTGTGTGTGTGTGTGTGTGTGCAGTATATATGGGAGATTTAGAATTTTAAATTGTTTGCTCAATATGTTCGTTTAGATCATATTGCAATTTTGTTTCTTTTTTTATATTATAATATTCATTGAAATGTTGTGGTTATGAACATTGATTTGTTTAAATAATATCATTTTATGTATATTTGATTTGATTGTAGGCCCAGTGAGTCTTATGTGGATGATGACATTTGTGTTTCATTGTCTATGTAAAGCGCTTTAAGCTCCCTGCAAAGGCAGGGTTCCCGACCTTCAGATCTTTTACAATATACAGTTGAACCCGGTTATAAGAACATCGAAGGGAGATCCTTTTTTGTTTTCTTATATCCGGGTTTTCTTATATCCAATAATCGGTTATAAGAAAACTTTTTGAATTTATTTTCTTATAACCGATTTGAATGGGAAAAATGGAGGGGAAAAAAAAAGACAAACAGAAACATGAAACAAAGAGAAAATGCTTTTACCTAATTTGGTGCATGAAAAAAAGGAAAAAAATGCAAAGCAAATTAGGAAAAAAAGAAAGAACGGAACAGAAAATTAAAAACAAAAATGAAGGGAGACGTGGTGTGAGTTGCATGATGAGCGAGCAAGATAGCGGAGAGCAGATGAATGAGTGGGTGTGTCGTATAAGTAACATATTTGTTTAAATGTAAATTTCTGTTTCTTGTTTTTAATCAATATTCTAATTTGGATGTATAACTCATTTTACACAGTGTAAGAAAAAAATTAAATGAATACCTTATCACACAGCATACTTAAATCCTGTGTACTGGCTTGAAGGGAAGCGGTCCCTGATGGCCATGACAAGACAAGCTGGAATGATTTTACGGTTCTTCCTGCCTGTTGTGTGCCACACCCACCGGATAAAGTTGCAGTATGCAACGTGTCTGTAAGTCCTGAAACGAAGGTTACACTATTCAGCTGTAATTTAAAAAAACACCACACAACAGATTGAAAGATTGTATATTATTAATAGAAATGGCAATGAGTTTTCTTCTATATAATCATTAGTTATTCATTAGCTGTAACCTACAGTATGCAAATTGCATGGAAACCTCATTCGCTTATAAAATAATCAAATGGGTTTGTGGATAACATTCTTAGATGTTATGGTATTTTTTGTGTCATTAAAATGTTTTAGACAAATGTTACTATTGGCCTTTTTGTGTGTTTTAATACTTAAACCATTTGAAAGGTATCATTATTTTCTTTGAGAGCGTTATATTAACATCTTTTAGACTGTGGCAGATCTAACCATATGCACATACATTGGTACCCCTCTAATAAGACCTTGAAAGTGCGGTGGAAAAAAAGTTATCTGAGTGGTGGTCTTATTAGAGAACCAAGCATGTGAAAGCATCACAAAACCAGTCCCAAAATTTATCGTCGATGATCATGGTTTTTGTTTTCCTTACTTTCGCTAGTTTCCTGCCCCCACACTCGCCACTTTCCCATCGTGATCTAATCGACTCCTTATCCTTGATTATGTTTTGGATCTGTGTTTTGCCGACACTGAGCGAGTTCGCAATTGCGATCGCAGTCTCCCCTTTCTCACTTCTTTCCACAACACGGATGCGTTCTTCCAATGTCAATTGTTTTCTTTTCCGAGTGGCCATATCGATCACTGACTTGCAGAAGAACAGAGAGTAGCGGGCCCTTCTACAAGTCGCATGAGTACACGGGGCGTAACTCTCCAAGCAAAAGTTAGGATACGCGCTTCCAATGGAAATTCCATGTTTACATTTCCGACTACTTTTCATCGAGAGATTGATTTGCACGAAACTGACTGCAAAAAGATAAGATTGCGGTCGCATCTCAACCCCTGAAATCGGGTCGTAAGTCGGAACTCAGGAAAAGTCGTATTTGCGGCATAGAATATATAGTGGAATGTGTTCGGGGGAAAAAAAACCCAGTCGTATGTGAGGAGAAGTCGCATATGCGAGCGTTGTATTAGAGGGGTACCACTGTACATATAAGCTTCATCCATTAAATGTACACAATCTTCATGTGGAAGCCCGCCATTTCGAACAATGATTGCCAGATAGCAGAGGGGCAGCTGATCTTCTGGCAGGCTTGGTTACCATTTGTTTATAGTGGAGAAGCCTTGCCCAGGGTACATCCCCACTGTCAGCCAAAGAAGAGAGAGTTGGTGTTGGGGAAGGTCCGTAAAGGCCAACCAATCCCATTGGCTGCAGCACTAGTGCCAGTCCAAATGCCTCCTAGTTAGAGAGTCATAGTCTTCCACGAAAGACTACACAGTGCACTGTGCCATGATATTCTAATAATGTAGAAAATCATATTCCATCAATCATAAAATTAGAAAATTTCTCAAATTATGTGGCTTTGCATGCCCTGCTCTCATGGTGACCTCACTTTCGGTTTCCAATCCAGTCTATGCCTTGGTGCATTCGGGTCGTCATGGGGATCAGTGTGTTCTGGGGAGCTGTCGGTGGACGGTCGTGGTGGCGCCCTCGGAGGAGGACCTCACTCACACTGGCTCCGCGACTAAGAGATTAGTGTTGTCAGTAGGGGGCTAATATTATGCACATTAAGCTCTCCACTCATCTGCATCACCTACATAAGCAGTCCTGAGTACACAAGATGCGGTACAGCTAGGATAAGATGAAGAGAAAATAATCTCATATATATAATAATATGCAGTGAATAATGAAGTTAATAAACTGCAGAGTTGTGTGCGCACAAAAAGTGACAAATGTCAATGAAAAAGAATCAGCAGATGTTTAAAAAGCAGCTAAAACAAAAATAGACACAATGGTACTACAGCATGAATATTAATTTAAATGGAGTTTGTGAGCTACAGCGTTCAAAGCTCAATAGAGTTATATAAATGTGGCTTAATATATATTTTAAATACAATGGAAAATAACCACAATCAAGCAAACAATTATGCATTTTATGGTTATAAAAGATAAACATTAATACTTACTTATGAGGTTCAGATTTATCTTCAAACTCCTCCTTCCACGCTTCCTCAAGGACTGCTTCAGCAATACAATCACTGACTCAATGGTATGTCTGAAAAGAAAAGTGTTTGTGTGTGGATAGCTGATCAATGACGTCAGTTACCCTCATTATTTTCACAACTGCCCTCCCCCTCTCTCTCTCTTGTTATTGTTGACAATCGGGTTTATGTATGATGCACGTGCAGTGAGCTTGTGAGACTGAGAGTGTGTGGGCGCTTTAAGATTAACTGCTGTAAAATGTTTCTTATTAATAGTATATGGAGTAAATACTTAAATTATCCATGACTTCGTAATAATAGTAAATCGAGTATATATAATCATAAATACTTAAATTGTCCCTGACTATCTTGCACTCTGTCTTATCATATATTTTATTTCAGTTTCTAGTCTATCTTTGCCGAACTTATTTCTTTTTCGTACTACAACCTAAAATGCAGCAGAAGCTTCAATGCGATGAGGTTGGCTGCCTAAGGAAAACGGCAACCGAGGCGGCCGTATCATTTGCGCGGTTTCGCAAATGCGCGAAACGCGCATCCGCCGGCCTCTCGGCGCCCGTATCTCCGGCGTTTTTCGGCCGATTGCCTTCGCATTTGGCAGGTAGATGACCGGGGTCTGTGACTATCGGTATGCCAAACCGGAAGCGAATCGGTTCAGAAACGCGCGCGCTATACGCCGCTTCACCTTTTCACGAATAACTCTGCCGTTTCTTAACCGATTCGCTTCCAATTTGCTGTCAGGCTTGCTATGGCAGGGGCGAAGCCTGGTGGCAAATTTAAGGAGAATCGGAAGAGCGCGTCACTCTCAGAGCAGCGCCAACGGGAAACGGGGCCTTATAACTCCGCAGTTTCTTAACCGAATCGCTTCAAATTTGCTGTACTCAGCAATACCAGTACTTGGCGTTACCGTTACTAGGAGTTACCGTTACAAGGCGTTACCGGTACTCGGCGTTGCGCTAGTCTTATTTAAACTAAACCACCAAAAACTACACCTCTTCTACAGTCTTGATGGGGGATATTTGATGAAAAGGCTTGTGTAAAAATGTGTTTAAATGAACTTTAATGGATTAGGGCACTTAATATTAAGTAAAACTAAATTCAGACATTTTCATATATTTTAATATGGGTACTTACAGGGAAAAGCAGTTGTCATGGACACCTGCATGCATGGTGATGCACTGCATACCCTCTTCCATTTTCCCTTGAACTTCACTGTAATCATGGCAGCAAACCCTTTCAATGCTCCTCTGTCCCTCCCACAGCTGGCATCGGCCACACTTACACCATCGGCTATCAGAAATAACACAAAGTAGTACATATTAATTGTGTTGTTGTTGAGGGGGCACACACATGGACACACACACACACACACTCCCATGGGTGGGTGCAAAACATTTAAGCAATATTGACAAATGTCTTATATTGATAAAAATGCAAGTTTTGGCAGTTATCCCTGAATTAAACTATTTACATAGTTACTGATTTAGCTCTTGAAACCATGTCAAATATTGAAATTACATAAAAATGATACCAGGGTCCTGTCATCTGCAAATTTACTACTTTACCCTGTCACGTGTGTCTGTCACCATGTGTGAGTGGCAAATTAAAATATACAAAATTGAGTAATTAGCTACCCAGGTTGGGGTTTTGCATTACAAATGTAGTTTTAATTGCTACCACGCATCAGCGGAAAGAATGTGTCCCTGACAGGGCGATTTCCTAAAAAAAATTAGGATAATATTTAATATTAATATGCCTTCTTCTCTGATGCCACCAGCACCCGGTGCCTTATACTAGTTGTTTTTCATTAATAATAGGAAAATCCCCAGCAAACTAGAGACCTAGCCCGGCCCCAACCCAGCCTACAGCTGGGCCAGGCCCACAGTCACCAGGACAGAAGAGAGAAATAAAATTAAATAGCTGTACATAGTCAGTCAGTGTGTGTGTGTGTGAGGGGGGGATTATCATGGAGACCAGGGGGGGAGAGGACTCGACTCGAGGGACAGGGGGAGGGAGAAGGTGCGGTTGTTGAATCAGATTTGGGAGCCGAGTCTGGACCTGAAGAGGTCCAGGGACTCTGCTTCCAAGTGTCCTGGGGTGTTTTGCATGATTGTAGTATTTATACTGAAGGCCTCCCACCCCTGCTGTCGTACTACTCGTAGGCAATAACAGAAACAACCAGTGCGCCAATGACTGCGACAAGGGCAAAAGGCTTCACAAGCCTACAGAGCCTAAACTGATATGATATAAACTGATACGATAAAGTCACATAGCAAAGAGAACACAGAGTGGAAATTCCATTCTCTCCCAGCTACACGGTCAACATTAAGGCATAGGCTAGCCACAGACTGAGGATGGCGATGCCACAGCAGGTTTGAAATTGAATCATACATCTTATCCGATCTGTTGTCTGGCGCAAAACTAGTTGGCCTGGGCCGCAATATCCTTTATACTTACAGTATAAGCCTAGTTCCAGTTATGCTAGTATAAGCCTAGTTCCAGTTGACATAAGCTAGATCGCCAAGGCTACATCAAAATGTTTAACTATAAAGAAATTGGGACGATCATGAGGGTACTGCAAAACCAGTAAAGTCCCTAAATTTTAGAATAACAAAATACGCATGTTTCTTCGAAGATAGATAAACTACTCCATCCTATCATAGGATATATGCTATAGAAGTATGTAAAGCAACAGGCAATAAGACGTTGAAGAAGTAAAAAGGCTAGATCTAAATGAAACTGAAAACGATACCTTATTTTATTTTATTTTTCGATCGCTACTCGAACTTTTCTTAGCCAGGCAAGGCAAGACAAGGCAAATTTGTTATACCCAATTTTATACCCACTTGTGGCACATAAATATAAAACAAATCCGCAAAAGCTGGAATCTGCACTTATTTATTGATTGCATGAAAGGACATTAGATTACCCGTCCCAGCCTGCTGAAAGTCATGGCAGGAAACATGTATTTAGATCTACCCATGCATCGATGCCAATGTTTGACTAAACTATAGCAACCAACAACAACAAAAGATATAAACAAAGAGATATGAAAAATAAAAGATGAAATGAAAAAAGTCCACATTGCAAAACTGTATTATAATAATGCATGACTACTGATCTTGGCTAGGATTATGATGCATGCTGATTTGCTTTAGTAATTAGACTACAAAACTGCACAGTAGGACTAGTAATAGGTTTGTTTTCTTACCTTGGATCAGGATCACCTGGACAGGTATCGTCAATGTCGTTGACTGATGTGTCACTGTCGTCATCACTTGCCTCCTCAACTTCCTCATCTTCATAGGTGATTTCTGCAGGTGGCTCAAACTGGTAGGGAACAGGCCCCCTAATTTCCCTACCTTCCGCCATTGTTATCTACGTCATACCACCTGTTGACGTTTTATTGAAGGGCAAGTATGACTTGTGTGTCAGATTAATAATTGACGTCATTTTCTTCAAATATTAGAACAGAGGACATTAGTCGTGTTCACTTTGGTGTTCTGAAGTCATGTTAGAAACAAAACTGATAACAGGGTAAGCCTTAGATCTGTGAAGAAGCTACGTAGTCCATGAATTCGCCATTGTTTTGCTTTCACTTTCGGTGCCCAGGGGTGCCCAGGGGTGTCATGAATCAATTTTGTCTCGTTTTTTTCACGCATTCATCTCGTATGCGAGATACTGCCGCAAACCTCCCGCTTGAAAGTAAAAAATCAAGTCTTTTTCGACTCAGGGGACTTGGAGATAAAAAATATATGGACAAAACGGTCCAGAAAGGCAATTTCTTTCAAAGAAATACTTATTATAAAGCTGTATAATACAGATAAGCGATTTAAAACGATTTTTCAGCCCAAACAGGGTTTATTTCTCCTTTAAAGGCCCATACGCTTCTCGCAAATAACGTGCAGAATGATGCAATATCGATCTGGATTGTAAACTCTGACATAAATCAAAGTCACAGACAAGCATAAAACTGAACGCAATCACACTGTTAGCTCAAAATTAGCAAAAATGCGCTGACCTTTTTTCTTCTGTGCACTCTGCTATCTTGAAATCTCGTCTAGGGGCAATTAGCTCAAATGACGCAATTAAGGGTAGTCAGTAGGCCTAGCTTAGTAGTAGTCCAGGCGAAATTGAGCTTGACCTTCTTTTGTGAAGTATATTAGGTGTCGATCTAACATGATTTGAGGGTGCTGAATCTAAATCCGTTGGAGGCCAAGTTGTAAATGTTGGGCATTTTGAGCTATGACGAAATATTCAAAATGGCCACTATGGGACTCTAAAGAACTGTTAAAACATGCACTTACCGTAATTATGTTGTATCTAATGCTTTTATTTGTAAGAAAAATAGTATAGTTTGCTGAAATGATTCAAACTATGTGAACTATATCTATTTTTGTACTTATTAGCCCCCAGCCACTCTGTGGAGAGGGCTATCACGATTTTGTGTCCTTTCATTTGCCTGGCAATTATCTTAAGAACAATGTCAGAGGATCACTTCAAATTTGTGTGCTACTATTTTAATGAAGCTGATGTGCCCCTCAGTATACCTTATTGACCTTGACCTTTGACCTTGAGTATGTGATTTTAATGTATCAACTATGCTTTTTCAACTTTTGCACTGCTGTGGTAAAATAAGCTATGTGTTGTTTTTGTCCTAAGCTAACGTGCATAGAGAATATTGAATTCATGATACCTATTTGATTAAACCTTTCATCTTAAATGCTTGACCTTGAATTTGCATTGCATATTTTAACTTTTTGTCTTTATATGTTTTAAATCTTGGCAGTAATGGTCTCATAATTGGTGCATTAGCCAATTTATAGGTGGGTAAAAGTGCCGGCGTGCAATGGAATGTGGGCCATTTTACCCACCTATAAAATAAAAAGAAATATCGACTCTGATCGCCGTGTTGTTCTGCTTGGCGCCTAACAACAAAGGCCAAGCGTCAAGATGAAGGCTAGAGATGTCATTGGTACTTAGGTTAGCATCTAGATATGCTTAACCATTAGCTCATGTACCAATTATGAGACAGTTACTGCAATGATTTAAAATGTATTAAAGCAAAAAGTTGAAATATTCCATGCAAATTCAACGTAAAGCATTCCAGATGAATGGCTTAGGCATAAAATAGGCATCAGTAATTCAACATCCTCTATAAACCTTCGCTTAGAAACATTTTACAACAGCAGTGCAAAGGTTGAAAAAGTATAGTTGATACAATAAAATCACATACTCAAGGTCAAAGGTCAATGTCAACAAGGCATACTGAGAGGCATATCAGCTTCATTAAAATAGTAACACACAAATTCGAAGTGATCCTGTGACATGATTCTTAAGATAAATGAAAGGGCACGAAAGATCGTGATAGCCCTCTCCACAGTGGCTGGGGGCTAAGAAGTACTAAAATAGGATATAATTCCCATAGTTTGAATCATTTCAGCAAATTATACTATTTTTCTTACCAAAACAAACATTAGATACAAAACAATTACGTTAAGTGCATGTTTTTACAGTTCTCTAGAGACCTACAGCGGCCATTTTGAATATTACGTCATAGCTCAAAATATCCAACATTTACAACTTGGCCTTTAACGGATCTGGATTCAGCACCCTCAAATCATGTTAGATCAACATAGAAACCTAATATATATCACAAAACAAGGTAAACTTTATAATTTCGCCTGGACTAGAACAAGAAGAGAGGAACTTGAAGGTGTACAACTTGGCGTCATAATAATAATACGTATCCTCTGACAGCGTTACGTCATAAGCTAGGTCTGAAAGTATCCCAACAAGTTCTATTATTAAAAACGGGCCACAAACAGGCAAAATAATTTGTCCTCAAATAGTTCAACACCAGTCACAGATGCCGTATTGATTTCCCCTAATCTACGTCACGCCAAATGGATTATCGCACAAATCCCATTTTTGGTGAGATTCAATGGCAGCTAGCAAATCTGCCCCAGGAGACCGATTTTTGCGAAATAAAAGTGTGTGCGCTCACTTTATCTTCACGAATGTGACATAAAAGGTAGGTTACATAGATACAGTTTGTATACTGTGTCTATGTGTAGTAGGAAATAATGCTGAAACGTTTTCCAGAACGTTTTTAGGTCCGAATGGAGATGACTATGGTCCTTTAAGAATTAGAACAAGATATGCTAGTTGTCATGTCGATCAGTTGACTGAGGCTATGGCAGTTGTAACACAGTTCTTTTCATTCAAGATGCACAGACCAATGTGCAGGCCCTCATTGCCATTTTAAAGCACGCTACTTCATGCAGAATTAGAGCACAAACTATTATTTTTTTCTGTCACATATGAATGCAATGTAGTCCATAAGACGCTTAGGATTTACTGTGCTGGAAATAAATATTTGCACCCTTGCTGGCAACGGTGATATTGGCTCTACATGTGCAGACTTGCCCATTGTGTGACTCGTGATTGTAATGAGCTTAGAGCTTGGTCTGAATTTTATGACAGGCACATAAAATTGCATGTAGCAAGACATAATTGTACATTAGATAACCAATAAAAGCTAATGTAGTTGGATTCGCAAGTGGCAATAGCGGTATTATGGTTACGTCACAAAGGGGCCTGTTTCTCACAGAAACCACCAGCTGCGAAGGTGTTTCCCATGATTTGATGTTAGGGGAGTGTCTAAGGTACATGTGTGCCAAAGGACATGGCTTAACCCTAATTTTCAATTTGCCATTCATATTATCCCATAAGTTGAGGGACTAGAAGGAGTTTCAGCATTAGGCCCTCTTTCTACACTTTGTCGAAAGCTCTTGAAAGATTAAAAAACACAGCAAGGGTTTGCTTCTTCTCTTGGAAAGAGTTCGCAATGTCATGGACTAAGACAGCTAGGTGGTCTTCAGTATTTCTAAACTTTCTGTAGCCAGTCTGGGTTGGTGAGAGTATGTTTTGCCCCTCCAAGAAGAAAGCTAAGCGGTGGTTGACCATCCTTTGTATCAGCTTGCCAACACAGCTGAGGAGGCTGATTGGTCTGTAGCTGCAGGGATCCTCCTTGTCCCTCCCCTTCTTTGGAATGGGAATGATGTCGGCCTCTTTCCAGATGGAAGGCACAGCACTCACTCTCCAGCTGTGGTTGAAGATCTGCAGCAGCACTTGTCTGGAAGTAGGCCCAAGGTGCTTCAATATGTCACTTGTGACGCCATCAGGTCTTGGGGCTCTCTTGGAGCTCACCTTGCCTATGCCTTGTTTCAGTTCTTTCATGCTGAAAGGTTCATTCATGCAGCTGTCATTTGTGCCGGGGGGATCTGATGACAGAAGGTCTGCGGTTTCTTCTCTGACTTGCTTGGTGCGCTCTCTGGACATGTGGATGCAGGTTTCTGTGCAGTAGAGCTCAGTGAAGATGTTAGCTGCTGCCTTTTCTGTCTTCAGCTGATGGTTCTGCTCAATGACTGTTTTGCCTCTGCTAGGGTTGTTGTCATTTAGCTTATTTGTCAGCTTCCAGAGTCCCTGCATGTCTGTTTCCATGCTCATGGAGGCTGTCTTCTCATGCCAACTCTGCCGGGCTGCTTGCAGCTTTTCTTTTGTGAACGAAGCTTTCGCTCTGTTGTGTGCCTCTATATCGCCATCTGTGGGAGTGCTATCCATGGTGCCCCTGGCTTCATTCAGGGTCTCTTCAAGTCCAGTAGGGATTATACTTACTGCGTCTGCCTCTTGGAATGGGCGCCTTTGCTGCTAAGAGTGCCTTGTTGAAGTCCTTGGCGTTTTGATTTAGGTTGTCATGTGACAATACCAGTTCAGATGTTCTTCTGTCTACTTCTTGTTTGAAGTGGTCCCAGTTTGCCTTCTTGCAGTTCCAGCTTGCTGGGAGCCTGGTGGGGTGAATTTCAAACTGCCTTTGGATGGTAATGACAACTGACCTGTGGTCGCTATCTCCCAGTTGGTGGGACACCTCCCTGAGGGCGATGCTGTGGATGTCATCAAAAGCGAAGGCCAGGTCAGGAGTGCTGGTGGTCCTCCATTTTCGAGAGCAGAAGGTGGGCAGATCATCTGGTCTGTTGATCAAAATCAGCTGGTTGCTGATGCTCCAGTTCTCCACATCCTCTCCTTTTCTGTTGAGCCCCCGGTAAACCCAGCTGGGTGAATGGCTGTTAAGGTCTCCTGTAATAATCCAGCTGTTGGGGTCAACCAGGATGGTGTCAAGTTGTATCTTTATGTCTGGTGGAGAGTAGACATTTAGCACTGTCATCGGCCTGTCTGGCATTGCCAACTTTACTCCCAAAAATTCTGCATCAATATCTGCTTGACTGGAACTCTGGGTCTCTGCAGCTGGGATGGTGGTTTTGACGAGGGTGATAAGGCCTCCCTTTGGTCTGTTTTCTCTGTCTTGTCTGAACACCAAGAAAACATGCGTACCATATTTGATACATTGAGTGGACCTTGACACCTTTGTCATGTGACATACAGTCGAACATCACTTAACGGGCACCTCAGTATCGCAGGCACCTCAGTATACCAGACAGTTTTTGTCAGTCTGCATTTTATTTCCTTATTTATTACTAAAGGTGTCCCCGCTATTCTGGACAATGGACAGTGATCTCAGTCTGTATCACTATTTACTAGTGTAATTTACCACTCAGCATACCGACCACACTGATCACGAATTTGTAACAGCATAGTCAAGGAAAAGATTCAGGTTAAGCAGAAATCACAAGAAAGGAAATTTAAAAAAAAAATCAAGGTCAAGAAAGATCATGGACAAACTGAGTCCTGTATTTGTGTTGCCTTATTTATTTATTTATTTATTTCGGAAATTAAATAAATAAGGCCAAAGAAAGCTAAATACAACATGACATGCAAGCGTGCATGTACGCACTCGCACACACGAATGCAAGCACACACAGACATGCAGAGGAAGAGACAGACAGATAGACAGACAAACGTGCATCCAGCATTTAAATAATAATAATGAATTCACACGAATCAGACTTGGATGGTGGCATTTGTTTTACTTACAATAACTTTTTTTTTCTTCAGTCTCCTTTTTCGGTTCACTGTATGTTTTTAATTGTGACTTTGCTTTGTTGATTCAAACAAATATGTTTAATAAATGTCAATATAATGATTACATTGAAAATGTTATTTCATTGCATGCTTATTACATTAATGTCTTTATGAATGTTGTTTGTTGCGTGTTTATGCAACACAGTTAAAGTAAAGCCATGTTTTTCTTTTCATTATACATGTCATTATGTGGTGGCTTTCGCCATAGCGGGCAGATTGTGTTTGAGAATATGTTTGTTGGGCAAACTTTTGAGTCTTACGGCTCATTACAATCAGCAGTTGATGATCATGGATCGGACCAATGCGATGTACGCAAAGCGCCTGTATTCTCTAGGCATAGGACAATTCCAGCGGTTCCGGCGGAGGAATCCTAGGGTCAATCCAGCTTTATGGCATATGTTTGAGATGTAGGAAGAGCACTTCAAGTCGCTCAGGATTTGTAGGCCTACTCCCAGATAAGGGGTTTCATGCACCTGCTTCAGGAAGACTCCACATAGCCTGTAGAGGAAGGACGAAGTGTTTCTGGTGGAGATCGCATAACACTTTTGTGCTGTGAAACGCATGCCCCACCTCGTAGCGCATTCTTCCAGTTTTTTTTAGATCTGACTGTAGAGTCAGGTGGTCTAGGAAACTGAGTATTTCCCGGTATAGTAGGCAATCGTCGGCAAAGAGTCTTACTGTTGATGTCACTGAGTCCAGCAGGTCATTTATGTGGCAGAGAAAGAGTAAAGGACCCAGTACAGTGCCTTGTGGGATGTCAGACCCAACAGCAGCTTCTTCCGATGCCTCGCCGTCCACAACCACCCTCATCTTTCTCCTGCTCAGGAAGTTTGCAAGCCATTTGTAGAGGGAGCCTTGGACACTGTAGTGGTCCACCTTGTGCAAACGTGTGCTATGGGGGACTGTGTCAAAGGCTTTGCTGAAGTCAAGCACCACTACACCAGTCTGCTTCCTAGTATTGTACGACTGAAGGAGATCACTGACTTTGGTGAGAAATTAGGTCTCGCAAGAGTGGCCAGACCTGAAGCCGTGATTCTTGTCGGTGAGTATTATGTGCTTCTTCAGGTGGTTCTGAAGGTGCCGACACATGATGTGCTTGAGCAGCTTGTAGGCTACTGAAATGAGCAAAACTGGTCTGTAGTTTCTGCTGGATTCCTGTCACCCTTCTTGAATAGGGCAGCAATGTTGGCAGAGAGCCAAGCTGATGGCAGTTGACCAGACTGTAAGGAGTGGTTGAAAAGATTATGCGCAGATCTTGAGGACTCTGTTTCGTATGCCGTCTGGGCCTGAGGACTTGGATGGGTTTAGATTGCGAAGCTGTTTCAGGACGCCATTGACTTCTACAGACAAGTTTTCTATGGTCAGGTAGGCTAGTCCATCGATTGCTGGCGGCGGATCATCATCCTTTCTCATGAAGACCGAGCAGAATTGCTGCTGGAGGATCCGGGGTTATAGGTACTGTCGCTATGAAGGGTGAGGCTTTTCTTCAGTGGTGCTACTCCTATGTTCTCCTGGCGTCTGGCTTTTACGTACAATGAAAGTCATATTATTATCAAAGGTCAAGGTCACTGGTGCCGAAAATGCTGCCGAGCACCTGGCACGATAACGACCGAACAGAGGAACCTAGGATGCTCAAATGTTACATGCTGGTAGGTATTTCAGATATCTAGGCCATGCTAAAAAATGAAGGCCATAAGTCAAAGGCCAAGGTCATTGGAGCCCACTAATTTTGCCGAACACCTGGCACAATAACGGAGGGACCTAAGATGCTCACACTTTGCATGCGGGTAAGTACTAAAAATATTTAAGCCAGATTCAAAAATGAAGGTCATAGGTCAAAGGTCAAGGATTGGCACTGAAAATGCTGCCAAGCACCTGGCATGATAACGATTGAACGGAGGGACATAGGAGGCTCAAATGTTGCATGCGGAGAGGTACTAAGTGTATTTCGGCCAAAATATAAAATGGTCATAGCCTGTTAGGTCAAAGGTCAAGGTGTGCCAAAAATGGTGCCGCACACGCACACGCACACGCACACGCACACACGCACGCACACGCACACGCACACACGCACGCACACACACACACACACACACACACACACACACACACACACAAACACACACACCTATACACACGCACACACAAACGCGCACACACACGCACACGCACACGCGCCCACACGCACGCGCACGCACGCGCACGCGCACGCGCACACACACACGCACACACACACACACACACACACACACACACACACACACACACACACACACACACACACACACACACACACGCGCGCGCGCGCGTGTGCGCTCGAAGAAGCTCAACAAGATCCTGAGCGATGACAGCCACCCTCTTCATCCAGCCCTGGCCCTGTGTGAGTCCAGTCGGTCATGCAGCGGTCGCCTCCTGTCCCTGAGTTCCAGAACCTACCGCTACAGTAACAACTCCCTGCCCAGGGTCATCCGTCTGTTCAATGATCTACAACAATGACCACAAGAACATCAGTTGATCAAAGATCAACGCAAGGTGAAACAGTGTTGGCAGTATGTGGAAGTGTTCAGAATTACATTGTATTATTAGAGGGCCTACAAAGGGTCAAACAAACTTAACCCTTTCACCGCCAGCCATATTTCAGCCAAATATTTCCATTAAAATTTACCTGGGTAGAGAACAAAATCCGTCTGCAGTATTGGGGATTCTTCTGTGACATATATAAAATAAGGTCTATCTTTACTTCCCAAAACTAAAACAATAGGGTCTTTGGATAATACACCCCAATGTGATGCCTTTTAGTGACATAGGTGTTAAATCACTGTGGTGCTAAAATGTGACTTTGGCGGTGAAAGGGTTAAAGTTGTGCATAATATTGTGCAACAAGCCTACAGAAGGCAGAACAAATTCAATGTTACAATGTATCAAAAGAGGTCACCGGAAAGGGTCATAAAATTATTCATGAAGCAATTATCATCTTTATGTTCTATATTGTTGCATGAAACATATCCCGTAACAAGGACACTAAAGTATTTGGAACTTGGAATTGGAATTAAAACATTGTAACCAAACAGTGCAACTGCAAAGGCCATAACAGTTTTTGATAAACAATCATAACATTGTGACTAAAGGTTACCACTGAAAAGGGCCATAACATTGTTGTTTTTGAAGATGATAATGACGATGATGATGTTGAGGAGGAGGAGGAGCTGGAGGAGTCTATGAGTAACAGATGCCTGGTAATCACATAAGCTGGGTCTGTAACATATTAAAAGACCTCCCCAGGATTATGTGCTGATCAGGAGGTGGAGAAGGCGGAGTGTGGCTGCCAAAGATAGAATGGCAAAAGAAACAGAAGACAATTGGAAAAGCAGAATAAACAAATTCACAGATTTAATTAAACAATGGAGCAAAAGGGATATCAGCATACATGGTAAAATAGTAATAATACAAACATTTTTAGTCAGCTAGTTTTTTTATATAATGCAGTCTATTCGACTGCCGAAGGAGATTCTAATAAAAATAAATACCACATTGTACACATTTATTTGGCAAAGGAAAAATAATAATAGAGAAGCGTTCGAAAAGATTAAAATAAAAGCTATGCAAACTGGACATAAATAGGGTGGACAAGAAATGGTTCATATGATTGAATTGCAGCGTATCTGTAACCTCCAATGGATAGGAAAACTACATAAGAGTAAGGCAAAAGCTGAAACATGGTGTCTAGTACCCTTCTGGCATTTGCACAGAATTGCTTTACCACATGAAATGTTTGGATTAAATTGTGTAAAACATGATATCTCAGAGATCTCCGCAATTAAAAATTATTCTGGAGAGAGGTTCTGATCTTGAAGAGAAACATAAAGTGAATAAGGATGATGTGAAGGCATCGGATGTTGGAAATCAGTTTCTGTTTTTCAACCAACTGACTAAGTTTAAAAAGCATGTTCTTATTTTTTTTAAATGGCGTGAGAAAGGTCTTATAATGGTGAACGATATCATTAATAGACAAAAAACACACCGTTTGCTGACGTTAGAAGAGGTACAAGATCTTCTCGGACAAAGCAGAGCAGTAACAGTCTTTGAGTATAATGCCTTGTTAAACGCTATACCCCAAGCCTGGATTGATTGTATTAAAAGCGCGAGAGTTCAGTTCGAAACTACAAACCATAATATGTTTGAAATAGTAAATGAATTGTATGCAAAACATAAACAAATTAAAGAATATCTTCGAAAAAGTACTAATCCCACAACTCCTAATGCAGTACGTTTTGGGCTAAAATTTGTTTTTAAGATTTTAATGAAAATGTGTGGACGAGAGCGAGAATGGCAACAAAAGAAATCCGTCTGCGTGTGCTGCAATGAAAACTACTGCACAACATCTACCCGACCAATGTTTTATTGAATAAAATGGGCATGAGTAATTCAGAGGCGTGCAATTATTGTCCTAATACTGTGGATGTCATTGAACATTTGTTTTTACGACTGCCCTACTGTAAGGCAGTTTTGGATACACATTGAAAACTGAATCTGCTCAAAGATCGACTTGAATGTAACTGTACTAGTAATTGACGTACTGTTTGGGTTTGAAAGGAAAAACATATTAACTAACTACTGTTGGATTAACAATGTCATTCTTGTAGGCAAAATGTGTATTAGCAAAATTAAAAACACAACGTCTGCATTACCCTACGAATGTGTCCTTAATCAAGAGGCACAGATACGAACGTTGCTATAAAAAGAGTGCAGATAGTGCAGGGTCAGCTGTTCATGCTCATTAATGGGTGTTTTCTTTTTTAAAACAAAACCCAGAAAAAACAACAACTAAAGAGTAGAGAAAGTGATGTGTTGTATTGTCTGTTTAGAAATAGTAAAGAGCAGAGAAAGTGATGTGATGCCTTGTCTGTTAATAAAATAGTAAAAGAAAGTGATGTGTTGCATTGTCTGTTTATAAAATAGTAAAGAGTAGAGAAAGTAAAAAACCAAAAACAAAAAAACCCAGTGCAACTGCAAAGGCCATAACATTTTTTTTTATAACAATCATAACATTGTGACGAAGGGCTACCACTAAAAAGGGCCATAACATTGTTGTAGTTGCTGCTGTTGTTGTTAAGCAATCAATACATTGTAGCCAAAGAGGGTCACTGAACAAGGACATTATTTTCTTGTTTTCCCCTTACAGTGGACTATAAACGGCCTTAATTATGAGGGTCAGACAAAACACATTTGTGTGCATAGCAATGTGCTGTAAGAGACCTGCAGAAAGGGCCAGATGATAAGGGCTTGTGAGGCACAAAAATTAGAAATGTACTAATTGAATGTAGCTGCCTTATTAATGACACGAGAGTCATAGCAAATAATTAATAATATGCCTGTTACTAGCATCAGCCCCCATGTGGCATAACATGCTTGATTGTTCTAGACACTTTTTTTAGGCAGTGGATATGCTGACGGTCATGGTAATTCAGCCTGAAGGTTATTTTGCCAGTCACTATATTTTAGCCTGCAGGTTATTTTGCTGGTCACTGTACTTTAGCCTGTAGCCCCAGAGTAGGCTAAGTTACCGGTGAAGGTAAACTAACCTAGATTACTAGTTCATTTTAAAATTATACTTTTCTTGAGCAAAACTCAGTGAAATGGACCTTTGCTAAGGAATGTGGAAGCACTACAATTGTTTAATTCCTAACATTAACAATTGATATAGCTGATTGATAATTCTGACTAGCATTAAATGGGTTGTTGTCCAGGCTGAACGTTTGATTACCCTTTGAAATTGCATCATAATCTTTCTTCAAACTCTGATGATAACACTGTTCAATGTAATTCAAAGCTAATTTCTGAGTGATTTCGACTTAGACAACAAAGTTACAGACAATCGAACAGTTCTAATAAATAAACAATAAGCAGACAATTAACAGACAGAAACACAGACAGGCAAACAGTAAGACCAAGAAGACATAAACATAACATCCTTGGCTCGGACAGTAAGCGATAACAAATTATGCTTAAAAATAAGAAACGAAAAGGAATTATGATTTAAAATAAAGATATTATAATATGCATATCACACACGTGGTTACAAACACACAACAACAACAAAGAACACATAAATTGATTGTGTTATCAAGACAAACATTGAGAGGGATAACGACAAACAATGAGATACACATGGAGAGAGACAGAGACAGAGACATGTAATGAAAGACTGTAAGAGAGACAATGTGAGAGACCAAGACAGAGACAGTGAGCGAGACATGAAAATTAAAGCAGAGAGAGAGGGGGGGATAGACCGAGACAGAGATATGTAATGAAATACAGTAAAAGAGACAATGTGAAACACCATGACAGAGACAGTGAGAGATACATGAAAATTAAAGAAGAGAGAGAGGGGGGGGGGGGTAGACAGAGAGACAGAGACAAGGGGGGGGGGGGGGACTGAGAAAGACAGCAAGGGGGGGGGGGGGACTGAGAGAGACAATGAAATTGAACGATCGTTTTTCACCGTGGCAGAGCTAGTTCTTCTCCCTTTCATTAAGGTTAATGAATAATTGATTTTTGTGTCACAACAATATGGCCTGATGTAAAGTGAGCAATTCACTTGAAAATTTGCCACAAATGGTGGGCGTTTGTGTTTTTTGTTTAGTCTTTGATTAATGTTAACACATGTTAACTATTAACCCACAAAAGCAGAAGACTTTCCCAACAACACAACGATTCATGTGTATAACATCACCGAACGCGTGCAATCCTCAACCTGCTCCAACATGAGCATCAGAGGAACGCGGGGCTACTTATTTTACGAACTTCCTTCTGGAGGAAGAAGCACTCAAGATGGTAGACTAACAATATGTGTTGCCACTTTTCACGTGCCGGAGGGCAGAATCGTGCAGTTGGAAATGATCGAATGTCGATCAGTAACGATACATTTAACGGAAACTGGCACTGTAGCCATCGGAAGGCAACCTATACATTGTCAGACTTCCGGTTCTGGGTCATCGCTTCCGCCGGTGAACAGTCTCACAGACAATTTCCGAATGGTGTTTTACGAATCGAAGCCGGCAGTGAACAGCAAGTTGTATATTCGCTTTGCGGCTGTCCAAGAATCTGCAAGGACCAGTTTGGAGCATATTTCACTTTCTTCATCATCCGGTAAGTCGGTTACACACCATTGTGCCTCCATCTCTATGCGCCTTTAACTTCATATCCATGCGTTCCCATCTCTATGTGTTCCACGTCTCTACGTGTTCCCCGTCTTACATCTCTCCGTCTCTCTTGGTTATCCTGAGCCTAACTCTAACCCTATCATTAACTTAAACGCTAACCTAAATCTCTAACCCTAACCTAGCTCTAAAGCTGGAAATCCAGATTGGCAAAAACCGCACGGCGACGGAAACAACAAAGGCAAAAACTATGTCGTTTTAAATCGCCCAAACTAAATTTCTACTGCTTGAATCCAGAAGACACGAAACGGCAACTGCACGTCACCAGTACCGTGTTGTTGTAGGTCTACCTACTTGCCAAATTTAGGGATTATATAGACTATATCTGCCAGGATGTAAAATATATGGCCCAAACAAATAATTGACGATGTTCAAGGTTAAAGTGAAGATCAACAGGGTAACAGTCACCCAGCATTATCATATCACCTTAAGGTAATGCACCATCATGCCAAATTTGGGGACCATTACTGTGAAATTTGCAAGGTATGGCCAAGACAAAAATTACATGTTAAAGGTCAAAGATCAAGGTCGTTGATTAATTTTAATATGCAAATGTTTCTTGAAAGCTTGCATAAACATCTATATGCGTGCAGAGTTTGATCGATGAACGCCTTTTAGATCACAATAAAAAGTCAACGTTAAAGTTACAAGAAGCAGACAGACAGCTAGTAACCTAAAGAAGCACGAGAATAATTATGTGACCCACTTCGTTGACACGAGTGAACCAAAAACACACTATTATTATTATTAATTAAGTGAATCACTTTAAAACCAAAAAAAGTGAGAACATTATATTTTAAGTCATATTCACAATTTTGTGGTTAGCACGTTTTTGAGAGGAAATGCGGTTAGGAGGTACCCTGTATTTTTAACGATGCCCCGGAAGGGGTGGGCGTGCAGGTGGTACCGTATGTTTGTGAACTTTGCACAGGCTACATTCAAACGCCTTCCTGGGACGGATTAACCCCTTATCCGCTGTTCATGGTCAGCTGCGTCACTCTAACACCACCGAGTGTGCACCACGTCATTTTTTTCAGTTTTCTGGCCTTTGAAACCAACTCTAATGACATCCTGCTCAACTTCCCCGAATCATGCGAATGGACAATAAAATACCACGGAATGTCAGCCACGGAAATAAAGGGAAAACATGGCAGGGAGTATGTGAAACGCGTTCAGCAAATGGCTCATGTTTTTCCTGATGATTTCTTTGAAGAGGAGTTGAAGATTGTTGTTCCTTTGTCTTTCTATTTCTCCGCGCCCAACACCGAGCCACTCTCTGGGTTCAAGATTCACTATTCTTTTCACCGCAGACGGACCAAGCCGAGACAAGTGGTATGGTGTAGTGTGTAGTGTGTAGTGTGTGTGTGTGTGTGTGTGTGTGTGTGTGTGTGTGTGTGTGTGTGTGTGTGTGTGTGTGTGTGTGTGTGTGTGTGTGTGTGTGTGTGTGTGTGTGTGTGTGTGTGTATTGTTGTAAACGCTTAGGGCATCAAATTGAATTAAATGTTCTAATAATAATAATAATAATAATGGTGCTAGCAGTGTACTGAGATTTATTTTCCAAACTATTTTTATCCTCTTTATTTTTTATGTCATCTCAGCCGCTGGCCCTCTCTGATCGTGTTACTTGTTTTATCATTGTTTATTTAATTTCGGAGCATTGTTATGTTCATCGTTTTACTTAAGATATTTTATTTATTCCTATTTTATTTGAGAGCTGGCTTGGTTTGTTGTTGTTGGGCTTTTTGCCAACATACGCAGGGAAACCTTCCCATTGTGGAAAGACCTCATTGTTGAGGAGAGAAAGCCACACATGACTGGGTAAGAACTCAGCCACGCTCACCTGATGAGACCCCTTTGGGTCGAAACAGCTGTTGTGGGCTGGTTCCCCTGAAAAGGTGGACAAAATAATCCAGCACTCTTTATGTTTTAAAACATGCATCAAGATAGCAAGTTACTAATCGTCATCATCATCTCAATGCCAGGGGAGGGGTGGCCAGTGGAATTGTTCCGGTACAGCCTGGCCAGGTCTGTGGAAGCATTTCCCCTGCGATCTAGACCCCCAGTGTGCTGACTCTGAGGACGAGGAGCACTGTGCTTATACCTCACGGAGATGCGGACTGAACAAGGTATGCTAGTCAACAACAGTTAACATCCAACTAAGCTTGCTAGTCAACAACAGTTAAGATCCAACTGTATATGTTGCTACGTTGAAGGAGCCTATGAAAGCTATTAATCAACGGAAAGGGGAGAGCGCTTTGCGAGTTTAAAATTTTGTACTGTCCTGATGGTATGACAGTGTGCTTAAAATTCTGTCCTAGTGGTATGGCAGTGAGTTAAGATGTTATTGTCGTGATGATATGACAGTAAGACAATGGGCCATAGACCTTTCATTTGCGTGCTAGTCAACAAAACTTAAGAACCAACAAAATATGCAACTCAACAAAACTTAAGAACCTCACCCCCATGCATGCGGGTGAGGGTGTGTTTTGACTGTTGAAATAATTGAAACTGTGTAACTTGTTGGTACTGTACCGGGGATGGAGGTTGCATTGTTCTTTTTTGTTGTTGTTGTTGATTTTGTTTTTACGGATGGAGGTTGTGTCATTGGACTGGGATCACTACAATGGACAAGAATATCTTTTGATTGGGTTGTACTAGCCGGGGAGATTGTTTCATTGATTTGGGCGGTAAAAATGATTGGGGGATTGTTGTAGATTGGGATCATTGATTGGGCTTGTTTATTTAACTGAAAGAACAGGGACAAAATGATTGAATTGTTTTGTGTGGATGATCTATTTCATATATACTTAGACATTTTGAAGGGCTAGCTAAGCCATAACATATAACTGTATACATGGTGGTCGGGGCAGACTACTTTTCCCCCTTTCTCTTTTGTTTTCTTCTTTTTTCTTTCTTCATTTTTTTTAGATAAATCTTATTACAAATTTTAAGGTATTCAAAAAAGGTGTCATTAATTATCAGTGGTTGATATATATATATATATATATCTTGTAACTTAGAATGTAGATTGATAAAGCAATAAAGCGAAACGTCTCGTCAAAGTTTTGTTGTTGTTTTGATTTTTTCACTTAATATTTATATATATATATATAGAGAGAGAGAGAGAGAGATTTTTTTTTTTTTTTTTTTATTTTCTTGTTTTTCATACTCTCATGAAAGAAGAGAGATTGTATGATACAATTGCGGATCAATATACTCTGTGTGTGTAGTTGTTGGATGACTGACTATGCGGATATGCTTGCTTTACAGCATTGACCAATAAATAATACGCCTCTTTTATTTTTTAAACATTTTTTTTAATATGATACTTTTGTTAAGGGAAAAAAAGTGCAAAGAAAGATATTGTTCTTGTAGATATTTATGGACCAAACAAAGATGATCCAAACTTTTTTGAGAATATTCGGAAAAAGATTGAAGAGATACACGTCACTGATATTATCATCAGTGGAGACTGGAATTTAGTGATGAACCCAAGCCTAGACTACTACAATTATAAAGCTGTGAATAACCCCAAAGCAAGAGAATCTGTTTTAAACATAATGTCCGATCTGGAATCAGTAGATTTTTTGAGATAATTAAACCCAGAAGTGCTTAGATACACTTGGAGAAGACCTACCCCTTTGCAACAAAGTTGCCTAGATTTTTTCTTACTATCGGATAATGTTCTAACAAAAGGTAAAGAGATGGATATTCAATACGGATGTCGAAGTGATCACTCATTGATAAATGTTACGCTAACGTTCGAAGCAGGACACAAGAGAAACACATTTTGGAAATTCAATTCATCCCTCCTAACGGATCCTAAATATGATGATAGTGTAAAAGAAACCATAGTACGAGTAAAGGAACAGTATGCTGTAACATCTTACTTAAGAGAAAACATAGATAACATTCCTGAGGATGTAATCCAGTTTACTATTAGTGATCAGCTCTTTTTAAATGTACTATTAATGGAAATTAGAGTTATTAACTCAGAAGGAAGGAATAATTAATTGCTTGAATAACCCAAACAATAACATATAGTATACATAAAAAGAAGGAATACATGTATAGGCAAAAGGAGGAGACATTAGAAGAAGAAAAAAAAATATCGGAAAGGAAGAGCCAACCGTGGAGAATGTGAGAGAACTTTGTAAAAAGAAAGAAAAGCTTCATCAGTTTATATAAAAAACAAACAAATAGATGGAATATGGGCAGCTCGGGGGGAGAAACCAACTAAATACTTTTGTAATTTAGAAAATAGACATTTTGTGAGTAAACAGATGTTAAAAATAGTAACGACACACGGCACAACCCTAACAGAAACAAATGATATATTAGAAGAAACAAGAACATATTATGAAAAATTGTACAAAAAACAAATTGTAGACAGCATATATATTAACGACTATGTGACGAATCTACCAACACTTACTGAAGAAGAATCAGAATGTTTAGAGCTACAAATTACAGAAGAGGAAGCGTTGTATGCCCTTAAAAACATGAAAAATGATAAAAGCCCAGGAACCGATGGAATACAGTTATTTTTTTAAATTATTTTTTTGAAACAATTAGGAAATGTTGTTATAATGTCTTTAAATGGGGGGTTTATGAAGGGAGATATGTAATTAACTCAGAAGGAAAGAATAATTATATGCTTACCAAAAGGAGATAAATCTAGGGATTGTTTGGATAACTGGAGACCAATTTCTTTATTAAAATGTCACATATAAAATAGGAAGCACATGTATTGCAAACAGACTAATATGGTCTTAGATAAACTTATCCACGAGGATCAAACAGGTTTCATACCAGGAAGATATATTGGAGATAATATAAGAACTTTATTTGATACGATGCAATATTTAGATACTAATTATCTTCCAGGCCTTCTTGTTTCAATAGATTTTGAGAAGGCGTTTGACTCAGTAAGCTGGGATTATATGTTTGATGTCTTACAAATTTATGGATTTGGGCAGGATGTATGTAGGTGGATCTCAGCTTTCTACAACAACATTACTTCATATGTTACTGTACATGGAAAAGTGTCTAAAAAAGCTAGGAATAAAAAATTAAAAAAACACTGAAAGAAAGTCCACCACCACCAGCATGCTGTATGTGAAAGGGACATTGGAACGCCTCTCACGAACTTTTAGCCAACATGGCGTTCAGTTATTACATAAACCTGTAAACTCCATCAGGTCACAGTTAACACGGGTAAAGGACAAGACGGAAACAGAGAAGAAGAGCGGTGTTGTGTACCATATACAGTGTGAGGAGTGTAATGGGGACTATATTGGAGAGACTGGCAGGCCATTAAAAACTAAGTTAAAAGAACATACTTCCAGAGCTTCCTCTGCATTCTATGAACATTTAACAACAACTACCCTCGAAAGGAGGCCACGTCTCAACAGAGACCTAGGATATGACTTGCCCCCTATCTACAGTCCCCTCCCGAACAGTACTCACCCCACAAATGACAGCTCAGTGGACAACACCAACAGCTCCCACCACAGCCAGTCAGACAAGGTTAAAAAAGACAAGCAGTAGCTTGTTGAAAATTACCAAAGGTATTTTTATTTTATTTTTTGTTTCTTTTTCTTTATTTAAATAACTGTGAGCAAGAACACAAGTAAATATGATAGTATTGTATGTTTGCTTGACTGATTCATCGTTTGCTTGCTCCATTGTTTTGCTCGCTGGCTTATTTTCCAGGTGGAGATAAGTGAAAGCTGCTTCATGTATCAGAAAGCAAAGGATGGGACGTGGTTTGATGCAGACAGAGAGTGCAGGCAATATGGCGGCGTTCTGGCCAGTATGGAAACTCACCGGAAGTGGAATGACGTAATCAAAATGTTGTCTCACAGCAGAGATGCCTTCACCTGGATTGGTTTACTGTCAGCGCGAGTAAACGACGGACATGCATCTTTTGATCCCAAGTATTACTGGATTACATTATGGCACCAATAAAGATTTATCACTCTCAGTTTTCTTTTTTTGTCTTTTCATCTCCATGTTATTAACTCAAACTTGAAAAAGAGTATACCTGCCCATCAAGCAGCTATATTGATTCACTGACAATGGAAACAAAACGACCACCCCAAAACAGAATACACCGGACGCACAGCAATATGCAAAGATTTCTATTAATCATAAAAAGCAGGAAAATTAAGCCGTCACACTTACACCGCAGAAACAAACTTTCCCTACATAACTTTTGAGCACCAAGCTAAACAATATAATAACAATAATTTTATACATACATTTCCTGCTTTTTCTTTCATCTACATTCTTAGCATGCCAATGATCTTCGCAGGTACAAAAACACCTGGCAGTGGACTAGTGGCTCAGTGGCTTACTATGTGGACATTGTGGTGAATGTGGTGAATGTGGTGAATGACCTGAAAAAACACTGTGGCAGTCTTAATTGCCGGCGATCAACTGCTTCGACTTCTCACAAAGTCTATGCTTTCGAGTGTCAACAGAAAACGATCGCAGCATTTCTCTGCGATGTTTCTTATCCTTCCAGCCGTAAACGGCATGGCCAGAATCTTCAGATTTCCTCGAGAGGTTCTACAACTCAGGCTCATGTCCCTCTAATAGTGTGTCCTTTTCAACACCTTGTGCACGAGATGTCAGCTTGTGACGGCCAAAGTCTGTGCAGGGAGTTAGACAGCTCTGCCGGACGCTACCACAACCATTGCCCGATGACTTCCGACAAAGCCAAGCATCCATATTTTTATTGCGATATGTCAGAAGAGTACCTGCCTTTTGGTTTAGTCTGTGATCATCATGAAGACTGTCAAGATGGAAACGATGAAATGTTTTGTGTGCACCCCTTGTGTGCAGGGTCTGTCTGGGATTGTGGAAATGGGCAGGTCAGGGGTTTGTATCTTCCTTCATAAACTGTCATTGTCTGATGTCTTTGTTGAACCGTGTAGGGAAACTACGTATTTGCAAAATGCGCTCATAAAAATATGTTTTTCCTTTATCTAGTAATTGAATGTCAGATAAGCTATCTTGACTTCTCACGTTTCTTACTAACTTAATGTAATCTGACTCAGTTTGCTTTCTTTTTATCATTATAAACTTTTGTTTGGATTGTGTGAGACACACAGATATCTCACTCATTATCCGTTATGTAATAATAATAAATAATAATAATAATAATAATAATAATAATAATAATAATGATAATTCATCTGAGCTTAATTTTAGCAATCCCTAAGTGCATGCAAAATGCGTATTATCTTTAAGAATTAAGCATAAGAAAGCTGTTTTAAAATGGGCCATTCGTGATATATCATTCTGTTGATTATAAGGATGAACATTCTCCAGAGAAGAAAATTTGTCAGGATGTACACACTGTTATGCTCTATTTCCATCCTTTATTTGTTCTTATTTTCTTTCTATAGTGTATCGATATCAAGAAACACTGCAACGGTTTTGAAGACTGCCTGACAAAATCAGATGAAACAATGTGTGTGGAAGAGACCTTGGATTTTTCAAACACTCTGAAACCTCCAGCTGTGGTGACCTTCGACCGACCAGGTGGGTTTTCAGTCACCGCTCTTCCCGCCAACACCACTCAGTGTCCAGACACTCACTTCCAATGTCCTGATGGAGGCTACTGTATGCCTGTGTATGTCAGGTGTAACGGTATCAACGATTGTCCGGGTCACCAAGATGAGATGCACTGTGGTCAATTCAGATGTCCAGGGTTTTACCGATGCCGCGGAAAAGAAAAAACTCAGTGTGTTCATGTGAATCACATATGTGATGGCTTTTTTCAGTGTCCTCAGCATGATGATGAACTGATGTGTGACGTGACTTGTCCCAAGCCGTGTGTTTGCTATGGTTTGGCTTTCACATGCTCTCGCCCCTTTCACGTCCTCTCTTTCCTTCAGCTACGTTACCTGGAGGCCAGAGGGAGTCACCTGCTGCAGACAGACCTGTTGCAGAACAGCATGTTGATACATCTCGGTGTGCAGGCTTGTGGGTGGTCCAATCTCACAGACTTCAGCTTAGCCAATCTTCACAGTTTGGATTTGGGTGATAATTTACTGCAACACGTCAACTTTAGCCATTTTTTAGCAATGCATCAGCTCCAAAGATTGAGCTTTGCGGGAAATCCTCTATCCACCCGTTTTTCTGATGCCCAGGTAAAGTATCGGCTGCCATCTTTGAAAGTTGTTAACTTTTCCCGGGTAGTTTTAGACGTTTTCAACATGATGATTCTGTCAGCCATCTTGCCAGAGCTGCAGTTACTGGATTTGTCAAACAGTGGGATTCAGTCGCTTCAGGGTCAGAAAATGTTCAAAGCTCTGCGGGTTCTGGATGTGCGTGGAAGCACTGTGTCTTTTTTCACAGCAGACTTCATGAAAAGCATGGCTTCTCTGGAGCGTGTTTTTGCTGACAGTTTCAAGCTGTGCTGTCCCACTGTTTTGCCCGATGATTTTCGAGGCCAGTGTTTTTCCCAGTCGGATCAGATCTCGTCCTGCAATGATTTGTTGAAGTCTGACATTTACCGTTTCTTCTTGGCCTTGCTTTCCCTGACTGCGATATTGGGGAACTTGAGCTGTTTCGTTTACCGCCTTGTGTCGTCATCAGGGCAAATCAAGACTGGTTTTTCAGTGTTCGTCCTTAATCTGTGTCTGTCTGATTTTATGATGGGAGTGTATCTCGCCATCGTTGGGTTAGCTGACAAAGTTTATGCCGGTGTTTATGTCTGGAATGAAAGTGCATGGAAAACGAGTGTTGCATGCAAGGTGGCAGGTTTTTTGTCCTTGTTGTCATCCGAGGTGTCCGCGTTTATCATCTGCCTCATCACTTTGGATCGGTTCGTCGTTCTCCGCTTTCCTTTCAGTCAGACTCGCTTCAGGGCTACGTCAGCTCTCCTGGCCACTACTGTTGTCTGGATGGTGGGTTTGGTTTTAGCGTCTGTCCCTCTGCTTCCAGCGCTGTCACACTGGGGTTTTTACCAGCAGACAGGCATCTGCATCCCGCTGCCCATCACCACGGCTGGCTTTGCCGGCCACAGCTACTCCTTCAGCGTCATGATCGTCTGCAACTTGATCCTCTTTCTTCTCATCGGTGTGGGCCAATCTCTGATTTACTGGTCCATTCGGGCCAACACAATATCTAAGCACTCCGAGTCACACAAAGAGGATCGGCAAGGCAACACATCCAAGGACACCGTCATCGCCAGACGTCTGCTGACCGTTGCCATGTCGGATTTCCTGTGCTGGTTTCCCATTGGTCTGTGCGGGCTGTTGGCGGCAATGGGCGTGGTCATTTCGGACAAGGTCAATGTCGCCATGGCGATTTTCGTTTTGCCGCTCAACTCAGCGTTTAACCCTTTCATCTACACCCTGAACGTCGTCATGGAGAAACGCCAGAAAGACCAGGAAATGCGATTCCAGAAGTTCTTACAAGCTTATCTGAAAAAGCCACAAACGAAGTAGCTAACTAGTAGGATAATCTTACATTAGGTGTGAGCGACCCGATTAAACTTGAAAGGCGAAAAGCGTTGTGTTAGAATAACCATACTTTTCATTCAATGCTACGGGTCTGTGCACATTAGATCTGCAATGCGCAAGTTCCGTACATAAACCCCATTCACTTACATAAGAAATAAGCGGATGGATGCGGATGAGTTTCCACGTCCACTCATTTCTTATATAAGTGAATAGGGTTTATGTGCAGAATTGCAGACTGCATATCAAAAGAGTAGATACCCTAAGGCATGCTCGCTTGATGTACAGAAATAGGGGGTGGCGTGGTCCAGTGGTTGGAACAACTGTCTTCAGCTGTAAAGCAAAATGTGTGTGGATTGGTGGATCAAACCCCGCTCATTCTGGTGCTAAGTGTTTGGGAAAGATAGTTTATATGCTCCTATTTCTTCACTCCAACCAACTGTACATTGGTGCTGGACACACACACACCACACACACACACACACACACACACACACACACACACACACACACACACACACACACACACACACACACACACACACACCACACACAGGACACAGAGAGAGAGAGAGAGAGAGAGAGAGAGAGAGAGAGAGAGAGAGAGAGAGAGAGAGAGAGAGAGAGAGAGAGAGAGATATTCGGATGATTTATGTGTATATATGCGTGTGCATGTTTGTATATCTATAAGTATCTGTTTGCGTGGGGCGGTGGGAATGTGAGCGCGTCTGAGTATGTTCGATATGTATGATGTAATAATAATAATAATAATAATAATAATAATAATAATAATTGTACATTTATATAGCGCTTTACCGCAGATTAGCCCAAAGCGCTTTACAATCAATGATTCATCAACAGACAACAAAAACAGCATTCAAGAGTGACACCAACCAGCAACAGCGCATATACAAAGCAACTCTCTCTCTCTCTACACACACACACACACACACACACACACACACACACACACACACACACACACACACACACACACACACACACACACACACACACACACACACGCGCACACACACACACACACACACACACACACACACACACACACACACACACACACACACACACACACACACACACACACACACACACAAACACACACATTTATCGAAGCCAACTCGTTCATACCCCATTCGGTAAGCCACAGCAACCGAGCCGCATGGACTGACCACATACACCAACACACATACACAAACACCCTCACACAAAAACGTATGCACGCAGACAGACACACAAACACGCACACATACACACACACACACACACACACACATGCGTGCACACACAAACCCACAAAACCAAAACACACACAAGCACACATGTATGCACACATTCATGCTCACACACACACACACAACACACACACACACACACACACACACACACACACACACACACACACACACACACACACACACACACACACACACACACACACACACACACACACACACACACACACACACACACACACACACACACACGCACCACAAAACACAGCACAAACCTCTTATTCATATTTGGGCTTGCATTGACAGCTTGAGGCTGTGTAGTGAGTTTTTTTCTTCCCTCACGTGCACACAACGATAGACAACTGATCAAATATTTAGGGCGCAGCAGGAAAAAGATGGGTTTTAAGAGAGGTTTTGAATGAGGAGACTGAGTTGGAGTGTCGGAGAGGAGAAGGCAGAGAATTCCACAGAGATGGTGCTTGACAAGAAAAAGAACGTTGGCCAGCAGATTTGAGACGGATGGAGGGAATGGAAAGGAGACGAGAATCAGAAGACGAACGTAGTTGGCGATCTGGGACATAGAGATGAAGAAGATCAGAGAGATACACGGGAGCTTGATCATTCAGTGACTTGAAGGCAAGGAGGAGAATTTTGTAGTCAATACGTGATTGAACTGGGAGCCAATGTAGGGAATGAAGAACCGGAGTGATGTGATCGTACCTAGGGGAGCGAGAAATGAGACGAGCATCATTATTCTGGACCCGTTGGAGCTTAGAGATGAGAATTGATGGACAGCCAGCAAGAAGTGAGTTACAGTAGTCAAGGCGAGACACGACAAAAGCACATACTAGAGTCTTCAGGGCATCTTGAGAGAGGAAACGGCGGATGGAATTAATTCTTCGAAGTTCTAGATAGCAAGCCTTGCAAACATTGGAAACATGCTGTTTGAAAGAAAGGGTTTGGTCCAAAGTAACACCTAGATTGCGGACGGATGCCGATAGCTTGATCTCAGTGCCATCAATGTCGACAGAACCTGGGCGAACCTGAGTTTTAATTGTGTGGTTAGAGGCTACAAGAATCATCTCTGTCTTTTCAGCATTTAGTTGCAGTTTGTTGTAAAACATCCATGTTTTAACAGCAGAGATGCACAACTTAGAAGAAGAAATTATTTGATCTAAATGACTCAGGTGGGCAGAAATGTACAGTTGATTGTCATCAGAAAAGCTATGATGTAGAATAGAATGCTGGTTGATGATGGCGGAGAGAGGTTGGGTATAAAGAACAAAAAGGATAGGGCCTAAGACTGAACCTTGGGGCACACCGAACTGAAGACCTTTTGTAATCTTGCATGTGGAGTGAATTTTAGCTTTGCTAAGCGCCATGAGTAGTTCAACTAGAATGTGCCCTCTATAAATGTCTTCATTATCATTATTATTATTATTATTATTATTATTATTATTATTATTATTATTTAATCTCTTTAGGCTCTTGAACGGGTCGCAATATACAGACAGAAAGCGAAACGGGGGCGGGGGTGGGGGAGATAAACTCGTAAGGGGGACACTTCTCTCTTTCTGTGGAGATTCCGGGGAAGATGAATTAGAGGTTAACAGCTATGGTGAGATAAGGAAAAGGTGTTATAATGAGAGGGAGGGGCGGGAAGAGAGAGAGAGAGAGAGAGAGAGAGAGAGAGAGAGAGAGAGAGAGAGAGAGAGAGAGAGAGAGAGAGAGAGAGAGAGAGAGAGACAGACAGACAGACCGACAGACAGACAGACAGACCCAGAACGAAATAAAGGAAGTGAGAGAGAGACAGAAGACAGACAGACCAAATTAGAAGAGAGAGAGAGAGAGAGAGAGAGAGAGAGAGAGAGAGAGAGAGAGAGAGAGAGAGAGAGAGAGAGAGAGAGAGAGAGAGAGAGAGAGAGAGAGAGAGAGAGAGAGAGAGAGAGAGAGAGAGAGAGAAAGAGAGAGAGACAGAAACAGAGAGAGAGAGAGAGAGAGAGAGAGAGAGAGAGAGAGAGAGAGAGAGAGACAGAAAGATAATATGCAGGAAATAGGGAGGGGAGGAAGAGAGATGATGCGAATGAATGAATGAAGAAGAGCGCGAAAGAAAGAGGTGGAAGGGAAGGACAGACAGACATGCAGACAGAGACAGAGACAGAGACCTGTCTGATTTAAACGTATCAGGTTCAGGATACAGTGTAGGGTCGCTGTATTGCACACTACCCATCAGTCTCATCACCGTCCCCCTTCGGAACATCACCCACTCCACATCACAGTCCTCCAGGCACGTGCGGTGCATACATAATGAGCTCATTGGCATTCATTTGCATACCAACTGCACTCATTTGCATGTCCGTAATACTCATTTACGTATCGAACTTTTTTGAACACCGACTTTCTGCATTCCACGCGTGATCAGACACCCTTTTTTTCTTCTTTTTGTGTGTGATCAGACACCCTTAATAATTACCGGTAATAAGGTCATTGGCATATCGTTTGAATACCAACTGCATTCATTTGCATATAATATGGCATTAATTTGCATACCAGCAACATTCATTGGCGTATTCTCCCATATCTCCTCCCACACAGTCTTCGATGATGCAAGTGCAAAGAACGTTGCACAAATATCTGTGTTTGCATATCAGTTGCATTTTGATTTTAAATGTCCACATCCACTATTAACAATGATGAAATCTAGTTGAGCTGGGGAAACAACAATATAACAAAACAACAACAAACCAACAAGCAAGACAACTCACCAAAAGTTAACGTTCCTAAACAACTAGACAAACCCAACCTAAAGAAAATCTATATCCCTCTCTCTGTGTCTCTCTCTCTGTCTCTGCGGTGTGAACTCAGGTTGTTGTACGGATAAGTCACGGCCATTTTTCTCTCCTGCGTTTTGATTGATTGTGACGGACCTATTGCATATTTGGTGCTGGAGTTGTGCTTGTTAACTCCTAAGCAAGTATGCCTTCTGATGGTTGGCTTTTCGAGCGACATGTGGTGTATTCATGTGGATTTACCTGCGTTTCATGTACAAAAGGACGGTTGAAAAGGCAAAGCTACGGGTCTCCATTTTGAGGCTACGTAATGCGCGAGACGGTGTTTGGGTAGGTTTTCTCCTGGTGTTGTTGTTTTGGGGAGGGCTGTTAATGCAATGTGGAGATGTGGAACCTCACCCTGGACCAAAGTCACCAACAAAGACCAACAACTACCGCCAGACTCGACTCACCAGTATTCACGGGCAGCCAGTGCAGTTAGTGTGGGATCTCTCAGTGACACCTCTGACCCCAAAACTGTAAGTACAGAACTGACTATAGCCGACATCATGGTCAAGCTGCAGGAAATGGATGTGTCCAGTAAAAGTATGGAAAGAAAGCTAGATGGTGTTGCCAATGATGTAAAGACTTTGACTGGACAGTTTGGTGATCTGAAGAGGGAGGTGAGGGATCTGAGGGATGAGATGCAGGATCTGCGCATGCAGAACCATGATTTGCAGAAAATGAACGCTGAGCTGTGTGAAAGGATGGCAAACCTCGAAAATAAAACTGATGATTTGGAGGGGCGTTCTAAACGCAATAATTTGCTTTTCTATGGAGTGGCTAGGGCTGAGAATGAGACAAATGATTCTTGTGAACAACTGTTGAAAGATCTAACAGATAAAAAGATGGGTGTTACTGGGGTTGAGTTTGACAGGGCTCATGGTTTGAATGCAAAACCTGATTCCCCATTATTGCTAGCTGCACTCGATACAAGGATAAGATTCAGATCTTAAAAGCGAAATCAAAGCTGAAGGGCACAAATGTCTTTGTGGGTGAGGATTTCACTAGCAGGGTGCGTGACATTAGGCGTAAACTCATTCCTCACTTGAAGGATGACAGGAGTCAGGGCAAAAGAGCCACCATGGTGTTTGACCATCTCTTAATCGATGGCAGGAAATTTGGCCTGAATCAGTCTGACCAACTGACTGAGCTGAGATAGGTTTTAGGCCGGCCCGTTTTTGTCCATGGTAAGTCCACACCAGGGAGCATTTTTAATAACCATGCACCTGTAAAACCAGTTACAGCCACTGAACCAGTTAGGCATAACACGGAACGAATTGCACGTCATTTGAGCAGCACTGAACATAATGCACGTGTTTTTAGCAACACTTTGGCTGATACTGTAAGTGATCCCATTGACACAGATTTTGTATTAAATACGCAAAACAGGTGTTTGGAGGATAAAGATGTTTTTGTATCTGATAATGTGGTTGATGGTGAAGATGTGTCCAGTGATATAAATGATTATGATCATGGTCATGATAATGTAGACAAACGTAAGAATGGCATGTTTTTAAAGATTAAAAGTTCGTTAACATTTCTTACATGGAATGTAAATGGTTTGTTGTCAAAAGTAAAAAAACATGATTTCATTTTTTATACCTGTGGTTTTCATTTCGTTTGTTTTGTAGAAACATTCCTTGATTCTTTCTCTATGGATGTATTTGTGGGTTATAAGTCTTTTTTTAAATCTGCTATTAAATTTTCTCATCAAGGGAGGCGTTCAGGAGGTATCATTTGCTTAATAAAGGATGAAATTGTTCCATATATTACATGGGTCGAAGTTAGCTGTTCTAATGTTTGTGTCTTTATGATTGATAAAGCGCTACTTGGTACGTTGAAAAACGTTTTGCTTATTTGTGCATATGTCCCACCAGAAGGATCTCCATTTTATAACTTTTTTGATGTCAATGACGGAATTTCAATGCTTGATGAATGCTTGGCTGACTGCTTGTTCTCAATGGGAGATGTTGATATTATTTTGTGTGGAGACCTGAATAGCAGGACAGCTAACTATTCTCCTGACATTGGTGTTGATGTTTGTGATGTTAATGCTTTTATCTCGAAAACAAAAAGCTATCCTCCTTGCACAGATCGTTGCTCACAGGACAAGATGTTGAATAATTATGGAAAGTCTTTACTGAATCTTTGCACAGCGTATGATTTGTTTATTATGAATGGTGTTTGTCAGGGTGACTGTAATGGTCGTTATACATATATAACAGATAGTGGAAGTAGCGTTAATGATTATTTTCTGATGTCTAAAGATTTATTCAGCTATTTTGAAAACATGTGTTCTATGTGTATATCTAATAACATTGAGTCTGACCATTTACCTGTTGAGTTACATATTTGTACTGGGGCTGAAAATAGTAATGAATCATCTCATACTGATGACGTTCTTGTTATTGATACATTTGTCTGGGATAATGAATATTCTAATATCTATGCAAATAATCTCGGCAGAGCAGAAATGTGTTCAAAATTGTGTGTCGCTTTAGAGTTGATAGATGTTGATATCAATGCTGCCCTTAATATGTTTAATGGGTGTATTAAAGAGTGTGCTGAATGCATGAGGAAGCATGTGAGGTTAAAGAAAGGTGAAAAGAAGGATGACTGGTATGATTCTGAATGTCATAGAATGAAAGGGAATGCACAGAGACTTTTAAGGGTGTGGGTACGTACTCTGGATAGTAAGGACAGGTGTGATTATGTTATTGCTAGAAGAGAATACAAATACCTTTTGGAGCGTAAGGAAAAAAAGATATAAGAAGAACTTGCTTGATGAGATGATTAGGTCTCTCCCTTCTCAGCAGGATTTTTGGAGTTCAGTTAAAAGAGCAACATCTAAGAGCAAACAACCAAGGAATAATATTTCCCTGGAAACTTGGTTTGATCACTTTAAAGCTTTACTTGAGAAACATACATTAAATGTTGATGAGAATGATTTATTTTCTGATGATGCAGATGATCAGCATTTTAATTGTGCTATTTCTTGCGATGAAGTACTATCGGCCATACGGAAGTTGAAGAATAATAAAGCTGCTGGCCCAGATAATATTATTGGTGAATTGTTAAAAAATGGTAGCATGCAGATGGTTGACTTTCTCGTGAAATTTTTCAACACGCTCTTTGATGGTGGTTCATTTCCTGAGAATTGGTGTGAATCTATTATTCTTCCGTTGTTTAAGAAGGGTGATGTTCATAATCCTAGTAATTATAGGGGTATATCCCTTGTTGACATAAGCAGTAAACTATATAGTACAATTATAAACAAGCGTTTGCAAGAATGGGTCGAAGTTAATAATATTACGGGAGAGCATCAGGCTGGTTTCAAAAGGGGATATTCTACAATTGACCACATGTTCACTCTTCTCTCTTTTGTTCAAAAACAGTTTTCTTTCAATCGTAAATTTTATGTTGCATTTATTGATTTTGAAAAAGCCTTCGATTCGGTAAATAGACAGCTATTGTTGCCAATTTTATTAAAACATGGTATAAAGGGGAAATTATTTAAATGTGTTAGAGCTATGTATAATGTAGTGAAAAGTAGAGTTAGAACAGGTTCAAATTTGACAGAATATATTAATTGCTTTTCTGGGGTTAGACAAGGGGATGCTTGTAGTCCTGTTTTGTTTTCAGTTTTCATAAATGAACTAGCCATAGAAGTTATTAATAATGGTAGTCATTGTGCAAACTTTTCTGATGATTTGTTAGAATTATTTATTTTGTTGCTAGCTGATGACATTCTTTTGATTTCAGAAACTGTGATAGGCTTACAGCGACAGCTGAATAGTTTAAGCAGAGCTGCATCATCCCTTGAACTTAATGTAAATATGAACAAAAGCAATATTGTTGTGTTTAGGAAAGGTGGTTAGTTGGCTGCGAGAGAGAGGTGGGTGTATAATGGGGCTGTAATGCCTGTAGTAAATGTTTATAAGTATCTAGGTATTTACTTTTCTACACGTTTGAGTTTTAATTTCGCCTGCAAGGACCTTGCAAGTAGAGGAAAGAGAGCTTTAATATGCTTCATGAAAAAACTGGCTACCTTAAATAACAATTCGCTTGATTTACTGTTGAAAATATTTGATTCGCAGATTCAGCCAATTTTGTTGTATGGGGCAGAAATTTGGGGATTAAGTAATTCTGTTACACATTGTGAATCTGTTCATTTGTTCGCGTTGAAAAAGTTTCTAGGGGTAGATAAACGTGTTTCTAACGATTTAGTTTATGGAGAGACTGGTAGATATCCATTATCTATCTGCTCAGCTGTTAGATGTATTCAGTATTGGTTAAAACTTTTGTGCATGGATCAGTCTAGACTGCCACGAAAAGCATATAATATGTTGGTACAATTAGATGGGAAGGGAAAACAAACTTGGGTCTCAAGTGTTCGACGTCTTTTGTGTGAGTGTGGATTTGGAGATGTGTGGCTGAATCAGTCTGTTGGTAATCAAAATCTTTTTGTTCGTGTCTTAAGGCAAAGATTAGTTGATTGTAGATGGCAAGTGTGGCATAATCATATTGAAACGAGTAACAGATATAATATTTATAGAAATATTGTTGATGGACATGATATTCAGTTTTACTTAAAAGCTGATTTAGATATGTTTTTGAAAGAAAGCATAGTTAAATTTCGTTTTGGTGTATCAGAAATTAAAAGTCATTATTATAGGTACAGACAACACACGGAAAGAGATCTAATTTGCCCTATGTGTATGCAAGATGAGGAAAATGAAATACATTTTTTTATTTTGTTGTCCATTTTTGGAAACTTTACGCCGACAGTTCATCCCAGGAAAATACTATTGATACCCTTGCTTGTTTAGATTGCAATTACTGCTTAGTTCTAAGAGATATAAAGATATTAAAAATGTGTCTATGTTTTTGTCAAAAGCTTTCAAATTGAGAGAGTTACTGACATCATAGTTTTCGATTTGTTTTTTCCAGTTCTTTTCTTTGTTTCATGTATTTATTGTTCCCCCCTTCACAGGGGCCAAAGGCCTTTCTGAATAAATGTCCCGTGTTCCCGTGTTCTCTCTGTCTCTGTGTCTCTCTCTCTGTCTCTCTCTCTCTCTCTCTCTCTCTCTCTCTCTCTCTCTCTCTCTCTCTCTCTCTCTCTCTCTCTCTCTCTCTCTCTCTCTCTCTCTCTCTCTCTCTCTCTCTCTCATCCACAAGAAGGGTGATGTGGACAGCACTGATAACCACAGAGGTGTATCACTCTTAACTATTATAAGTAAATGTTTTACATCAATTTTGAATGCAAGGCTTACTATGCTTGTCTTGAAGAACATGGTAAAATAATAGAAAACCAAGCTGGGTTTCGTAAAAAATATTCCGCAACAGACAGAATGAATGAATGAATCTTTAATTTAATGTCTTTTCACATAGATCGTGATTTTAGACAGCATGCACCAAAAAAAAAAAGAAAAAAAAGGTAAAATAACATGCATAAGAACGACATATTTAAAAAAAAAAGTAAAGAAAACCTCTACAGTAGTCTTCCAATAGTTGAGGACAGCATTGCTTTTGCAATTACAGTAATGTCAATTTCTGCGTCATTTAAAATATCCTTGGTATTATCATACTTACGAAAAAAGTCCATATTGATCATTCGATATTTAGAGAGCAATACTGGGCATTCTAATAGTAAGTGATGAATTGATAATTTATCACTACAAAGACAGTTAGTTTCCAAGTATTTAGTTTTCCATGAATTGAGTCGTATCTTGTACACTAAACTAACTATCGATCTACTGTGCATAAAAATGTTAGATCTAAAGTCAGATGAGTTGATGTAAGTAGCTTTTTCCAATAAACAGTAGATTTCATGTGTTGATAATGGCAGTTTCTCATTAGAAACCAAGTTAGAGTTATTAAAAGCCCCTCTTTTGGCAGCTCTATCAGCAACTTCATTCCAAAAGAGTCCACAATGAGATGGCACCCAGCAAAAATCAATACCAATACCTTTTGCAACAATACAATGAATCAACTGTTTAATTTTTCGTTACGAGTTTTACTGTTACTTTGGTTTAGAGTTTGTAAAACTG
>JAGGCT020004200.1:0-5000 GCA_017654935.2 Phymorhynchus buccinoides
TCATATGACATCTGAGTTGATTATTCGAACATTGACAAGGACTTAAATGCTATAGCTATTTTGTCCAATGTCTTTAAAGTTGTCGTTATTTTCTGTCTTTTGTATTGGGGGGTGGGGGGTGGGGGATGGTAGGGGATGTAAGGGTAGGGGGGGGGGGGGAGAGAACGACAAATCTGTGAACAAAGACGAGAAGGAGGAGGAGGAGGAAGAAGACTAAGAATAAACAGAAGAAGAAGAAGAAGAAGAAGAAGAAGAAGAAGAAGAAGAAGAAGAAGAACGAACGAAAATTTGTTTAATCAGGGTTATGAGATAAGCATACAATGTACTTTATTACACTCAGCCCTGTGTAGACAATAATAATAATAATAATAATACAAAAACGCGTTTGCGTAGACACAATACTAATACAAAAAAATCAAGAAAAGAAAATATCCAGAAGTACCACAGCGCTATATACATGATCAATGTATCTAGGAAGACAGATACATGAAGAAGGAGGTGATGGGGGGGGGGGGGGGGGGAGGTACAGTGATTGATTCAAATGGCACATGGGTAATATTTAGGCCTATGCCACAATCTAATGTATATAAACAATATGGCACACATCATTCACGAGGAAGAAGAAGAAGAAGAAGAAGAAGAAGAAGAAGAAGAAGAAGAAGAAGAAGAAGAAGAAGAAGAAGAAGAAGAAGAAGAAGAAGAAGAAGAAGAAGAAGAAGAAGAAGAAGAAGAAGAAGAAAGAAGAAGAAGAAGAAGAAGAAGAAGAAGAAGAAGAAGAAGAAGAAGAAGAAGAAGAAGAAGAAGAAGAAGAAGAAGAAGAAGAAGAAGAAGAAGAAGAAGAAGAAGAAGAAGAAGAAGAAGAAGAAGAACAACAACAACAACAACAACAACAACAACAACAACAACAACAACAACAACAACAACAACAACAACAACAACAACAACAACAACAACAACAACGACAACGACAGCAACAGCAACAGCAACAACAACAACAACAACAACAACAACAACAACAACAACGACAACGACAACGACAGCAACAGCAACAGCAACAACAACAACAACAACAACAAAAACAAAATAGCAAACAACAACGACGTCAAAAAGAAGAAGAAATGCTGCTGTCGTATTGTATTTCTAAGCCATGGGTTTACCTACAACACCATCTTTGATTTACTGATTTGGTATGGACACATTGGGTATAACGGTTGTTTGTCATCTCGTTTTCTGCGGCTGACATCTGCAAACAATGGAAACCCAACCTTCAGTGGCTGACACCTGTAAACAATGGAGACCCAATCTTCAGTGGCTGACATCTGCACACACTGGAAACCCAACCTTCAGTGGCTGACACCTGCAAACACAGATAACCCAACCTTCAGTGGCTGACACCTGTAAACAATGGAGACCCAATCTTCAGTGGCTGACATCTGCACACACTGGAAACCCAACCTTCAGTGGCTGACACCTGTAAACAATGGAAACCCAACCTTCAGTGGCTGACACCTGTAAACAATGGAGACCCAATCTTCAGTGGCTGACATCTGCACACATTGGAAACCCAACCTTCAGTGGCTGACACCTGCAAACACAGGTAACCCAACCTTCAGTGGCTGACACCTGTAAACACAGGTAACCCAACCTTCAGTGGCTAACACCTGCACACTCTGGAACCCCAACCTTCAGTGGCTGACACCTGCAAACAATGGAACCCAATCTTCAGTGGCTGACATCTGCAAACAATGGAACCCAATCTTCAGTGGCTGACATCTGCAAACAATGGAACCCAATCTTCAGTGGCTGACACCTGCAAACACAGGAACCCAATCTTCAGTGGCTGACACCTGCAAACAATGGAACCCAATCTTCAGTGGCTGACACCTGCACACACTGGAAACCCAATCTTCAGTGGCTGACACCTGCACACACTGGAAACCCAATCTTCAGTTGTTCGCTTGATTATCCCAGAGCATGGCAAGACAATGCAATAATGTTGTTGATAAGAACTTTTGTAGACACGTATGTGTGCGCGCGTGCGTGCGTGTACGTCTAAGTTGTATTGTGCTGAACTGAACCACAACCAGTCAAATATTGTAAGATGATGTGCATTACCGTATACGAACACATGCCACAGACAGAAAAGGACAGACATACAACCAACGACAAACTCATACATAACACAGGTGAACAGACCAACTGCTGGATATTCCAAATATACTGTTATAATCCTCCGAAGTCGGAGTGTGGCTGCCCACGGTGCAGGGTAATAAAACAAAACGGTCCTACACGTAATGTTCGCATCCCTAGCTGGTGCGTTTGTACCAGGTGTTCAGGTGCTTCGGATGTTGGGATAATCCCTGGAGTTTTTAAGCCAGAGAACGACAACAACAACAAAACTCAATTTTGTTATAAGAACGAAACACACTATAAAAAGGGGGGGGGGAGAGTCAGAGAGAGAGAGAGAGAGACAGAGAGAGAGAGAGAGAGAGAGAGAGAGAGAGAGAGAGAGAGAGAGAGAGAGAGAGAGAGAGAGAGACTTGACACTTGACACTTGACAATGAAAACTTTCTTACGCAAGGATTGAGATTTTAGGCCAGGCCTATTCTTACAATCTGTCCTTGAGACAGAAACAAGACTAATACAAAACGATAAGGCAAAGAGATAATTATATGAACATGCATGATGATACAAGACAACAAGTAAACAATATTAGAGCAAAATAATATAAACAAATACTAACAAGTAGGGAGGGGGGCAAGAAAAGAGAGAGAGAGAGAGAGAGAGAGAGAGAGAGAGAGAGAGATACGAATACGAATACGAATGTTTAATGAGGGTAAACGGATAAGCTCAAGCTTCTTTACACCATGCCCTCGAGGGAAAAAGAAAAGTCAAATAACAAGAAAAGGAAAACAAAAAGAAAGTAAAAAATGCATACAAAGAATTGAAAATAACAACAGGCATGTTCACAGTAAATTGAACAACATGCGAAAAACATTCAAGCTCAAACGTACTCGCACACACAATAACATACAGTATATCCTATAAATATACCAAAACATGCATACCTAGTCTCTTGTGGTGTGTTCGAACACACAGGTGCAAATACGCTCATGGTCCAATGATAGAATACAATACACTAATAAGCCCACGTTATAGAGAAACATTATATTTACGTAAAGTCATTATTATTTCTAAGCAAACAGCGAATATTTCTAGGAAGTTAATAGCTTAAAACTTTTCTAAGAGGTGTTTGTGATATGTTCTTTTAAAGGATGAGACACTTATTAGGTTTTTATTGCAATTTTCCAATTCATTCCATAGTTTGCTACCGGAGTATGTAAGGGAGGTCATAAACAGGTTTGTTCTAGGGCGAGGAATATAAATTGTATTTTTGTTACGAATGTTAGTAATAGGAAATCGTTTGCATAGATAGGCCGGTGTCAGTTTATTCACAGTTTTGTACATGGAAATAGCTTTGTTGAGGTCAAACTTGTAGTCTAATGGAAGAATGCCTAGTTCCTTATAATCGCTATTTTGAAGTGAAGAAGGCTTAAGAAGAACATTTTTTAGAGCACGTTTGTAGTCTTTTCAGTGGCTTTAACCCTTTCACCGCCAGCCATATTTCAACCAAACATTTCCATTAAATTTACCTGAATAGAGAACAAAATCCGTCTGCAGTATTGGGGATTCTTCTGTGACATATATAAAATAAGGTCTATCTTTACTTCCCAAAACTAAGACAATAGGGTCTTTGGATAATAGACCCCAATTTGATGCCTTTTAGTGGCATATGTGTTAAAATCACTGTGGTGCTAAAATGCGACATTGGCGGTGAAAGGGTTAACAGTTTTCGCTAGCAAGATCCCAACATGTAGAAGCATAATCTATTTCAGGCTGAATGTATGCATTAAAAAAGAGTTTTCGAGTATGGATGTCCAGGAAGTGCTTTATTCTGTTTAGTTGGAATACTTTCTTCGCTATATTTTTACAGATGGCAGAAATGTTCTTGGACCATGATAAATTATTGTCGATAGTTACACCTAGTAATTTACAGGAATCTATTTCTTCCAGAAAATTATTATACATTTTGAGTTTCGGTAGGGTATCTTTTAAGTTTTGGCGATTTTGCCGAGTAGTTATTAACATAAATTTAGATTTACTTGGCGAATTGCCATATTATTATTTTCTCTCCATGCTGTAAGATTATCTATGTCATTTTGAAGGAAGGAACAAACCTTAATTGGATTTTTGTCCTTAGTATGAAGGGTTGTGTCGTCTGCAAAGAGTTCACATTGAGATTTTAAGTGAAGGGGTAAATCATTAATATAAATTGAGAATAAGATAGACCCTAAGACAGATCATTGGGGGACTCCATATTTGATAGGCATAGAGGACGACATTATACAATCTTGGGAAACAGTCTGTGTTCTATTGTTAAGGAAGGATGCTATCATGTTAACGGAGTTGGAATGTAGGCCATACAAAGTAAGTTTTCTTAAAAGAAGGGTGTGATCAATCCTGTCAAAGGCTTTGGCGAAATCGACAAAAAGTGAAACAGTGAATAAGTCATTGTTAATGTTAAGATGCCATTCTTCTATGATGTTTGTGAGCATTGTGTGACAAGAATGCTTTTCCCTAAAACCATTTTGATTAGTGTAAAATAAGTCATACTTAGTGAAATAAGACTGAAAGTGTTGCTTGAGATGTCTTTCAATGGGTTTTGACAGTATCGATAATATTGATATGGGCCGGTAATTTGAGGGATCAGATGGATCTCCATATTTTAAAAATGGAAGAACTTTGGCTTCCTTAAAGGCTTGTGGGAAGCAATTTTTATCTATACAGAGGTTATATATGTAGGTGATGTGTTCTGTAATAATAGGTGCAGACAGCATCACAATTTGCTCTCCAGGTGGGAGCAACCCGAATTTCACAGAGACGCCTCTGTGACTATAAAGTACCTAATACCTAATAATACTAATACTAATACTAATATG
>JAGGCT020004200.1:10000-12500 GCA_017654935.2 Phymorhynchus buccinoides
ACTTCTTATTCCTTCTGTTTCTGATGTATGCTTGTAGGTCATGCATGATCTGTAGGTAATGCATGATCTGTAGGTAATGCATGCATGTTCTTGTTTTGCTTATTATTAATTCAATAATTATTTATTTAATCACATTTGTTTCATTTCCTTAATCCTTGATTTGTTCCACCTGAATTGTAACGGGTCACGGGCCTATATACAATTAAACATTTGTCATCTCTCTCTCTCTCTCTCTCTCTCTCTCTCTCTCTCTCTCTCTCTCTCTCTCTCTCTCTCTCTCTCTCTCTCTCTCTCTCTCTCTCTCTCTCTCTCTCTCTCTCTCTCTCTCTCTCTCTCTCTCTCTCTCTCTCTCTCTCTCTCTCTCTCTCTCGTCTCTCTCCTCTCTCTCTCTCTCTCTCTCTCTATCCTCATCTTTGATCATCCAAAGAAACATGTCTCCCAAAACAGTCCAAAACCCAGCCGTATCATTATATGTGAGAGAAAATGCTCCGAAATTACGTTAAATAGATTTTCTTTCCTTCAATAAAGCAGCACTTTTTCGTGGAATCAGGAACGCGAACTGCCAGTCGTCCAAGGGGGATTATTGACACGCCGTTTCTTGAAGACCAGTGATTTTTGCGGCCGTTCTAAAGCATTGAGTGACAGTTTAACAAGCGGCGCTGCCACTCGTCAACAGAAGGGACCAGAAACGAGAGGCTAACGAGGGAATAGGTTTCCCCTTAATGACCTCGGGGGTGGGGGGGGGGGGGGGGGGGTACAGGGACGACAAAAATCACGATTATGGAAGGGTGAAGGGAGGGTGAAGTGGTATGTGCCCGTTCTCAACTGTTCAATTGACATATTCACAAAATTCCCCCACATATCATCTATTTGGGGGTTTTCCCATAAAGGGGCACCCTGACGGATGCGTTTTTGCGAGAAACACGTCGAGGTCACCAGAAAGACAGCCTTTTCAATCAATCAATCAATCAATCAATCAATCAAAATATTTATTGTCTTTAAAACATAAAGAAATTCTTTGTCTGGCATGCACATAAAACACATATACAAATAGAGACAATAAGACAATATACAGTAAATACATCATAAGAATTAAATTACAATACAATATAGCTCACACACACACACACACACACACACACACACACACACACACACACACACACACACACACACACACACACACACACACACACACACACACACAGAGCTAAACAAACAATGAATCGGATCAAGAATCGGAACACTCACTTTGCTCTGGTTTCCTATAAATCAAACCGTCAAACACGGCGATTCCTCCTTGGCCGAGTTGCCGGAGAGAGAAGCCATTTTTGGACGGGGTGGGTGGAGGCCACTGATAGTGGTTGAAGCTTTTTCTTCTTTGTAGTGCAGTAAAACAAAATGAGCTATTTTTTTGTCGTGAGCAAAACTCCTTTTGGTAAACTGTATAAAAACTTCAGAAAAAGGCTTGCATTCTGGACATTTCGTGTAAACGATTTGGTCGAACTCAGGCGGCCATTAGAAAAGAGAAGGCACATAAGCATACCATAGCACAGTATGGTTGACACAAACGTACATAGGCATACCATAGCACAGTAAGGTTGACACAAGCGTACATAAGCATACCATAGCACAGTAAGGTTGACACAAACGTACATAAGCATACCATAGCACAGTAAGGTTGGCACAAACGTACATAAGCATTCCATAGCACAGTAAGGTTGCCACAAACATACATAAGCATACCATAGCACAGAAAGTTTGCCACAAACGTACATAAGCATACCATAGCACAGAAAGTTTGCCACAAACGTACATAAGCATACCATAGCACAGTAAGGTTGCCACAAACATACATAAGCATACCATAGCACAGTAAGGTTGCCACAAACATACATAAGCATACCATAGCACAGTAAGGTTGCCACAAACATACATAAGCATACCATAGCACAGTAAGGTTGCCACAAACATACATAAGCATACCATAGCACAGTAAGGTTGCCACAAACATACATAAGCATACCCCCTTCAGGACATCACTGCCTTACACAAGCTTCATTACTGGCCTGGGGCTGCCTAGAAAGAAAACAATATAACAAATAAGAAGCGCAACAACACTCACACTGTCAATGATTCAGTGTGGGCATTGCTGGGTGATCCAAGTTGATTTGTCGCTCTGAAATAATAATAATAATAATAATAATAATAATAATAATAATAATAATAATAATAATAATAATAATTAACATTTATTGCGCTCTTTCTCCATGGAGCTCAGAGCACTTACAAATATGTAATATCATTAGACCTTTTATTACGTTAAAGAAAACATATGGAATATTTTCTGAGGCTCGTCTAGGGCCGTTTTTGTTCGTTTTTACATTTGTAGCATTACAAGTTGAGACAGAAGTGACAGAAGTGCCAAACATATGTAAAATGAAAGCTGGAACAGTGATGAAGAGAAGTAACTCGAAAAACGTGGTTTGAATGGAAACAA
>JAGGCT020004200.1:20000-22500 GCA_017654935.2 Phymorhynchus buccinoides
CCAGGGTGTTCCTGAACCGAGCATCCCCTTTGCCCGTTGCGCCCCCTACCTCCTCTTCCCTTCACATCTTAACCCCGGCCCTGCTTGCGTCCTTTGCTTGAGCACCTATGTTCGCTTTAAAATCGTGATTACTTGCATTAAAACCGGAATTAAAGGCTGATCCAGGTTGTTCCTGAGGGTGATCCAGGGTGGTCCTTAGTGGTGGATCAGGGTGTGGATCACCCTCAGGAACACCCTAGATCACCCTGAAACATATCCAGGGTGTTCCTGAGGGTGATCCAGGGTGTTCCTGAGGGTGATCCACGGTGTCCCTGAGGATGATCCAGGGTGTTCCTGAGGGTGATCCAGGGTGTTCCTGAGGGTGATCCAGGGTGTTCCTGAGGGTGATCCAGGGTGTTCCTGAGGGTGATCCAGGGTGTTCCTGAGGGTGATCCAGGGTGTTCCTGAGAGGTGATCCAGGGTGTTCGTGAGGGTGATCCAGGGTGTTCCTGAGGGTGATCCAGGGTGTTCCTGAGGGTGATCTAGGGTGTTCCTGAGGGTGATCTAGGGTGTTCCTGAGGGTGATCTAGGGTGTTCCTGAGGGTGATCTAGGGTGTACCTGAGGGTGATCTAGGGTGTTCCTGAGGGTGATCTAGGGTGTTCCTGAGGGTGATCTAGGGTGTTCCTGAGGGTGATCCAGGGTGTTCCTGAGGGTGATCTAGGGTGTTCCTGAGGGTGATCTAGGGTGTTCCTGAGGGTGATCTAGGGTGTTCCTGAGGGTGATCTAGGGTGTTCCTGAGGGTGATCCAGGGTGTTCCTGAGGGTGATCCAGGGTGTTCCTGAGGGTGATCCAGGGTGTTCCTGAGACTGATCTTTTTTGGTGGGTCACCCTTGGGAAGACCCTGGATCACTCTCAGGATCACCCTGGGTCCCATGGATTTAACCCAGGATCTATCCCACCACACAAACCAGGACCCAGCCCAGGGTGGTCCACCACTAAGGAATCATAGTTTAGGCTCAAAACGCCTTGGATATAACCCAGGAACCCATCCCACCACAAAAACACACTACATTTGAAGCGATCCCATGCAGCAGTTCTTGAGATACAGCCTTGGGGTTCGAACCCCGGGATTCGCACGCACGTGCGCACGCGCGCATGAATGCACTGACAAATCTATAATTATAGTATCATAGCCCTTAGATCAGAAAACGTTGTGGGGAAAAAAACCGCATTGAAATAGGTGCAAAAGTTTGCGAGATATTAGCGATCAAATGTTTTGGAGTTTGAACTCCTTAATCTATATGACCTTGACCTTAAAATACAACTGAGGCAATCAGGCAATAGGTAATATCCTCTAAAACGTGTACACTAAAATGATTGAAGTAGATCAAATGGTTTTCAAGAAAACGCGGTCAGATGCTCGCACGGACGGACGGACGGACGGATGAAAACAAAAACAATACTTCCCGAAGCTTCGCTCGAGAACTAAAAACATTCTTCTCCACGGAAACTGAAAAGCAAATAAACATATTCGTGTCATCTTAGCTTAATTATGCTTGAAGCAGTAACCTCCGAAGACAGTGGGTCAATCAAAACGTGTTCTTAGTGTCATCCCTGGCTCTGGTGCTGCAGCCAAAGGGATGGGTTGGCCCTTTGGGGACCTTCCCCCAACGCCAGCTGTCCTCAAATCCCTTGTGGCCGGAGGGAGTGGGGATGTACCCTGGGCAAGGCTTCTTCACTATGAACAAAATATAGCCACGGTTGCCAGAATAGCATCTGCCCTTCCTGCTATCCGGTAATAATAGGACAGACAGGCGTTTATTAGCTGTCAACTGGTGGTCGGCGCTCTTTTGCTGTCTCAGGATAGACCTCCTGGAACAAGCTTCCTCTTTCCCTCCGTCAGCGACCGACCCTCTCTGCTTTCAAAGCTAACCTCAAAACCATCATTAAACCTTTCACCGCCAAAGTCATATTTTAGCACCACAGTGATTTAACATCTATGTCACTAAAAGGCATCAAATTGGGGTCTATTACCCAAAGACCCTATTATCTTAGTTTTGGGAAGTAATGAATGAAAATCCGTTTAACGTCCTCCGGTCTGAAACAGACACATATGGGACATTCTAGATATAAAGATGGTGGGAACGATCCTGGAGGCAATGCCCGGAAGCAATGCAACTCCAGGAAAGTCCCGAATTTTTAACGATACAAATGTATGTATAAAAATAGTATTGGGAAGTAAGGGTAGACCTTATTTTATATACGTCACAGAACAATCCCCAATACTGCAGATGGATTTCGTTTATTAGCTGTCAACTGGTGGTCGGCGCTCTTTTGCTGTCTCAGGATAGACCTGCTGGAACAAGCTTCCTCTTTCCCTCCGTCAGCGACCCAGGTAAATTTCATGGATATTTTTGGCTGACATATGGCTGGCGGTGAAAGGGTTAAAGCTCTGCTCTCTTTCTCTTCTCTCTCTTGCCATTAGGTCTGTTTCTGCTGTATTACATTTATGTAATCCGT
>JAGGCT020004201.1:0-7500 GCA_017654935.2 Phymorhynchus buccinoides
ACAAAAACCACCCCCCAAAAACACATATTCCCAATCAGTGAATCTCATCATTGACCCGATTTGTGAAAGGTTGTCTCTTCTGGACTTCCATAAAAACACCCCCACACCCCACAGTGACGAATTAACAAGCAGAGCTGTCACTCAGCAAGTCTAGCGTGCAGGAAACGAGCGATTAGCGAGGGGCAAAAAAGTCCCTAATGTGTAAAAGTTGCAAACCTGCCACGCTATGGACTGTTAATGGGTAACCCCGAGCCTCAATCAGTGCTTAGTGTTGTCTCCACCGTAATCATGAATGCGTCTTAAAACAATTAACACATGTAGTAACTTGTGAATTAGAAGTCAAAGTAAAAGTAAAAGTAAAAAAGTTTATTTCAAACCCCAACACGATTGGCTGACGCTAAATTGCATTTTACTACCCGTGTTGACTGTTCAGCACGTGCTCATGATTACGGCACCAGAGCAGTTCCTTAAAGCCTACAGGGGCCGACACACTGCGTACGGTACAATTCAAATGCGATCCGATTGTCACATTCGTCAGGCTTGGTTCTCCTCGTGACATTCTGCTGTATGAATTGTCACATTCGTCAGGCTTGGTTCTCCTCGTGACAGTCTACTGTTTGAATTGTCACATTCGTCAGGCTTGGTTCTCCTCGTGACATTCTACTGTCTGAATTGTCACATTCGTCAGGCTTGGTTCTCCTCGTGACATTCTACTGTCTGAATTGTCACATTCGTCAGGCTTGGTTCTCCTCGTGACATTCTACTGTCTGAATTGTCACATTCGTCAGGCTTGATTCTCATCGTGACATTCTACTGTCTGAATTGTCACATTCGTCAGGCTTGATTCTCATCGTGACATCTACTGTCTGAATTGTCACATTCGTCAGGCTTGGTTCTCCTCGTGACATTCTACTGTCTGAATTGTCACATTCGTCAGGCTTGGTTCTCCTCGTGACATTCTACTGTCTGAATTGTCACATTCGTCAGGCTTGATTCTCCTCGTGACATTCTACTGTCTGAATTGTCACATTCGTCAGGCTTGGTTCTCCTCGTGACATTCTACTGTCTGAATTGTCACATTCGTCAGGCTTGATTCTCCTCGTGACATTCTACTGTCTGAATTGTCACATTCGTCAGGCTTGATTCTCCTCGTGACATTCTACTGTCTGAATTGTCACATTCGTCAGGCTTGATTCTCATCGTGACATTCTACTGTCTGAATTGTCACATTCGTCAGGCTTGATTCTCCTCGTGACATTCTACTGTCTGAATTGTCACATTCGTCAGGCTTGATTCTCATCGTGACATTCTACTGTCTGAATTGTCACATTCGTCAGGCTTGATTCTCCTCGTGACATTCTACTGTCTGAATTGTCACATTCGTCAGGCTTGATTCTCATCGTGACATTCTACTGTCTGAATTGTCATATTCGTCAGGCTTGATTCTCCTCGTGACATTCTACTGTCTGAATTGTCACATTCGTCAGGCTTGATTCTCCTCGTGACATTCTACTGTCTGAATTGTCACATTCGTCAGGCTTGATTCTCATCGTGACATTCTACTGTCTGAATTGTCACATTCGTCAGGCTTGATTCTCATCGTGACATTCTACTGTCTGAATTGTCACATTCGTCAGGCTTGATTCTCCTCGTGACATTCTACTGTCTGAATTGTCACATTCGTCAGGCTTGATTCTCATCGTGACATTCTACTGTCTGAATTGTCACATTCGTCAGGCTTGATTCTCCTCGTGACATTCTACTGTCTGAATTGTCACATTCGTCAGGCTTGATTCTCCTCGTGACATTCTACTGTCTGAATTGTCACATTCGTCAGGCTTGATTCTCATCGTGACATCTACTGTCTGAATTGTCACATTCGTCAGGCTTGGTTCTCCTAGTGACATTCTACTGTCTGAATGGATCTGGTGCTCCCCGTGGGGATACCGGGGGGGTCTTTCATAAAAATAGTTCCCCACCTTCTGGAAGTTCTGTGCTTGTAAAGTCCTCTAATCTGCCACTCTCCTTGACTCTGCCTTTTCCCTTTGCTTTCTGTCATCTACTATCTTTCTGACTTATTGGCCCATTCTCCTGCTTTTTCCCCCCACAAAAATATTCCAAATACTTTTTCTCCTTTGAGCTCCTCCGAAATCGGAATGTGTCGGTTGTACGCAGCGGGGAGACCAGTGAAAACTGAAAACCTTACTTATGGCCATATGGCCTAGGAACGCAGAAGAAGAAGAAGAATCTAGTGACACCACACTAGTTTGGCTAATTCTAGGTGTAGTCCCCCGTACATGAATCTGATGAACTATCTGTGTCTTTGTAACAGACGTTTCATTTGAGTCGTGTATTGGGCATAGGTGAGTGAAGTAAACGACAATAGCAGAAGTAGTTTTAGTCTGACGTCTCTCTTGTGAATCCTGACTCACAGACACGTCACACTCGAGTCGGACCTGGATTGAACCATTATGCAGTGGGTCGGCTCCTCAAGACTGCACTGACATAACACACACACTTATGTACACTGACATAACACACACACTTATGTACACGTGTGTGTTTGCTTTAAGGACAGCCTTGTGTTTGAATACCAGTCAGATTGTCCGATATTACATAATGATAAAAAAGAATCGTTACATGTATCCAAATGATTAACTTCAAACTTGATAGATTATATGTTCACTTTGTCCACACAACGTCAAATATCAAAATGTGTTTATCTTTTTCGTTGATAACTCTGCTAAAGTACGAAACGTTATCAATAAAATAAAATAAACTATTTCAATAAAGTTGCCGTTTATGTACTCAACTCGTATTATCAGCTTTTAAAATGAACCTGGGTTTTTTCTGCTTTGTGAAAACAACCCTATCCAAATCCTACCCAAGCGATTGCTAATTTTAACTGAGAATATTTAAAAGGCGCAACATTAACAAGTCTTTTCAAAATAATTCTATCAACTCTCAAATCCATTAGATGGCTGTCCAGACTTTGACCAATCTGCGAGGTGACTCAGCAGCTGTGCAGTGTCTCCTCTAGTGGTTGCCTCCTGACGGCCTGACATAGAAAACTCCCCTTGGACTATTGATTTGGGATTCTGGGACCGGACAAATCATGGTGTGGCTGCGAGTTGGGACTGAGAATGAGCGATGCGGGAGTAACGCCACTGCACGGCTCAGAAGATGAGACAGCAAAACAAATACCTACAATATTGTTCTTTGTGTGAAAGTCTCACACTAGTAACAGTCTCCTAAGATTTCATCAAATTACGTTCATGTTTTCAGCACACACACAAACTGCATAAAAAACGACAAACAAATTGTAGCCTATAAATTGGAATCAAAAAGTGTCTCCCACCAAGGATGTTGTTTTTCTCGGAGTAGGTAAGCTGGTGTCTCTGTCTGCAGGCAGGACTATGCCTGTTGAAATGTGTACCCACAGAGTCGTGAACAGATTTCAATGGAGTTTGTGAATGGCTGTGTATGGCACAACGAACAATCCGAGCTGACATTTTGGAATCAGTCCGGATTGTCATTGGGATAAAGAACGTTAGTTTGAATTCATTTCTTATTATTTATTTCATTTCAATATATTTATTTTCAAAATGTGTGTAGTTTAGCTCGGTTGCTTTTTAAGATCAACAGTTTTTAGTTGTTTTTTTGTGTTTTGACATTTAAGTTACCCAGGGCCTGTATCCACGTTGAGATAGCATGAGACGTAGCATCATGCTAACTTAGAAGCTCTTCCAATGTCCTATAGGATTTAATAGGACTTTTGGAAGAGCTTCTAAGTTAGCATGATGCTACGTCTCATGCTATCTCAACGTGAATACAGGCCCAGGTAAACTATTAAGCATTACTTTGCTTGATCAGGGGTTTTTCGGGATACTCAGGGCATAGCTTTACGTGTGGGTAGCAGCTTACACATGTTGCACTAGGCAGATTGTACGCTAAGAAAGCTAATGTGATTATCATGTAACTTAACATTCTGGTCTACGCCTTCTATTAATCTGATCAGTTGTGTTTTTGGGTACATATTTCCACTCTGTTCATACGCACTGCTTTTTGTGTGTGCCATACCATTGACAACACAAATCCATCCCAAAGACTTCCTTTCCTCCGACTTCAACTTCATGACCGCAGAATTCCACCTTTAACCCCCTTATACTCACCATCGAAGCCACGATTTTCCTGGTTGTTTCCTTTCATGTCTTCCGAGCAGCGTCACAAAACCAACCAACCTATATAGAATGTATCCGTGATACAATGGACTATAGAGGTAGGGGGACATGATAGGGCACAGTCATCGAAACCAACCAACCTATATAGAATGTATCCGTGATACAATGGACTATAGAGGTAGGGGGAAATAATAGGGCAGAGCCATCGAAACCAACCAACCTATATAGAATGTATCCGTGATACAATGGACTATAGAGGTAGGGGGAAATGATAGGGCAGAGCCATCGAAAGAAACGGGAAAGGTGTGAATACAGTTGGAGAGAGACAGAGATAAAGAAAGAGGTCAATAAAAAAATAAAAACACTTTGCACTGTTGCTGCATGTGATACTATTTCAAAGAAACAAATAAAGTTTAGCAAAGGGGAAAAAAATGTATAACAGAAACAGACAAACGCAAAGCTCAGAACAAAGGAGGGAAAGTGACCACGTTCTTTCAACAACATTTCAGGAAAGACCGTAACAGAATATATATGCCCACCAACACAAAACATATACAGAAAACGACATCATTAATACTTACTACTCAAAACAAAGAAAAGTGATAGAATTACCAACAAATGAAGACGCCAACTCCTACAGAGATCAGCTCATCGGAAAGCAAAGCGGGAAGCAAAGAACAGTGATAGAATTACCAACAATGAAGACGCCAACTCCTAAAGAGTTCAGCTCATCGGAAAGCAAAGCGGGAAGCAAAGAACAGTGATAGAATTACCAACAATGAAGACGCCAACTCCTAAAGAGTTCAGCTCATCGGGAAGCAAAGCGGGAAGCAAAGAACAGTGATAGAATTACCAACAATGAAGACGCCAACTCCTAAAGAGTTCAGCTCATCGGGAAGCAAAGAACAGTGATAGAATTACCAACAATGAAGACGCCAACTCCTAAAGAGTTCAGCTCATCGGGAAGCAAAGCGGGAAGCAAAGAACAGTGATAGAATTACCAACAATGAAGACGCCAACTCCTACAGAGTTCAGCTCATCGGGAAGCAAAGAACAGTGATAGAATTACCAACAATGAAGACGCCAACTCCTAAAGAGTTCAGCTCATCGGAAAGCAAAGCGGGAAGCAAAGAACAGTGATAGAATTACCAACAATGAAGACGCCAACTCCTAAAGAGTTCAGCTCATCGGAAAGCAAAGCGGGAAGCAAAGAACAGTGATAGAATTACAACAATGAAGACGCCAACTCCTAAAGAGTTCAGCTCATCGGAAAGCAAAGCGGGAAGCAAAGAACAGTGATAGAATTACCAACAATGAAGACGCCAAAAGAGTTCAGCTCATCGGGAAGCAAAGCGGGAAGCAAAGAACAGTGATAAATTAGAAGACGCCAACTCCTAAAGAGTTCAGCTCATCGGAAAGCAAAGCGGGAAGCAAAGAACAAAATCAAGCACGTAAAATCAGAAAACTTTGAAAAGTTAATCAAAGAATGAAATAGTGAGGCCAAGAGAGGAGATAACGAAATTGAACAAAGGGGGAGAACTCTCTTTATGATTAAATCCCCTCCACCGAAGTTGATTACGATACCAATCATCTAGCAATGCGTGGATCAGAGCCAAAGGGAAGCAAGCAAAGCATCATTCTCAATAAAGAATGAGCCAAGTTCGCCTTTATGACCCTTCACCCTCACAGTACACATCAACAGTTTAAAGTTAAACTTTTATTGAACTTTTTTTTAACAGTTAATTGCAAACATTGTGGCCTCTGCCGTACGGAGTGTTGTTGTTTGTATGCACGTGGAGCAAGAGAAATTAGTCTAATAGTAATATGTGGTAAGTTTGAAATGTTAGACAATAAAATGGCGAGCATGGTTGAAATAATTTGGAGGAATGGTGGTTTAAAGGTGCACCCTGACGGATGAGGTGTTTGCAAGAAACACGTCGAGATCACCAGAACGACAGCCTTTTCAAGGATCAGAACACTCATTTCGCTCTGGTTTCCTATCAATTAAGCCGTCAACACGGCTATTCCTCCTTGGCGGAGATGCCAGAGAGAGTAGCCAGTTTGGATGGGGTGGGTGGAGGACACTCATTGTGGTTGAAGCGTTCTCTTTTTTGTAGTGCAGTAAAAAAATAAATATTGGAGCTATTTCTTTTGTTGTGAGCGAAACTCCTTTAAATAAACTGTATAAAAATGTGTTTTAAAGGCTTGCATTGCGACAATGTCGTGCAACCAATTTGGCGGCCATTAGAAAAGAGACGCACACGCCTTCTCTTTGAGTGAAATAATTCGACTTCCAGCACCTCCGCCAAGGAGGATTCGCTGATTTGACAGTTTGATTTATGAGAAACTACAGCAAAGTGTGTGTTGCAATCTCTGTAAAGGGTGTCTTCCTGGTGATCTCGACGTGTTTCTTACAAAAAACTAATCCGTCAGGGTGCCCCTTTAAAAGGTCACAGGAGAAGGATAAACAGGAAGTGAAATGATACTAGCAGAATGCAATGTTGAAGCAAACGACTGTGGAGGAGCATGTGTTTAAAAGACAGAGCATACAAGCAAGAACAGCTCGAATAGCTGTAGCAATTGCATTTTGTTTTCCAAAGGAAATAATATAATGTGCCTCCCAAACCTGGAACAGCAAACTGTAGCTCGTTTTGTTGTCATGACCTTCAGGGAAAGAACACTAAGCGTGCTTCAATTTTGTAAATGTTTAACCCTTTCACCGCCAATGTCGCATTTATGCACCACCATGTCACTGTTATCTGTTATCTGAAGACCCTTGTTTCTTAATTTTGGGAGGTAAGGATAGGCCTAATGTTATGCATTTCACAAAGGAATTCCCAATATTGTAGATAGTTTTTTATTTCTACTCTGCTCAGTTTAATGGTATTTTTTTTACTAAACAAAAACCAAGAGTGGCGGCGAAAGGGTTAAGCGTAGGGGTTTTCAAAGTAGTTTGAAACTTTTTGTTCAAATACAATTATGAATGTGCACAAACACACACACGCGCACGCACGCGCACGCAAACACACAAAAACAAACACACACACACATATACACACGCACGCATGCACGCACGCACAAACTCACATACACACACTCGCGCGCGCGCACACACACATAGGGAAAGAGAGAGGGGTGGGTGGGAGAGAGAGAGAGACGCACGCACACAAAATCATGATCGATTATGTTAGATCGGACAGTGATAATGTTCTCTTTTTTAAGAATGTGACTAAATTTGCTTTAGAGATTAGAAAACTAATTAACGTCACCGATGTCAAGAATATCAATCACCTCTCTCTGTCTCTTTCTCTTTTTTCTC
>JAGGCT020004201.1:17500-22500 GCA_017654935.2 Phymorhynchus buccinoides
GTCAAAGTCAGAAATTTTATTTTCAGATGGAACATTAATAAGCAATTATGGTTTGCTTTTTTATATCAACGTGTGTGTGCGTGTGCGTGTGCGTGTGTGTGTGTGTCTTTTTTAAATACTAAAACGAAGGCAAAACGTGATTGGGTCGAACGTGTGTGAGTGCCACCATTTGTACGGCAGCCCCAGATGACAGGGACGGTTTGGTGTCTCCGCTTCTTGTTTGTCTCAACGTCCTCTTCTTCTTCTCACTTCACTTTCCATGGACACTCTCTCTCTCTGTCTTTCTCTATTGGTTCGCTATCACTTTTTCTAGTCCCAGTTCTAACAGAACGGGGTAACATTAGGATAGGAACGAGGGGATGTGCGTTTCTCTGCTGTCCGTGTGTGTTCATGTGTGTGTGGATATGTGACCCAAATGCGTTCCAGCTCATAGCGCCTAAACCGCTGTACTGATTGTAATGAAAATTGGTACAGTGGTTCTGTAGACCTTGCAGTTGCGCCATTGATGAAATTATGCTTAACGTCCTCCGGTCTGGAACAGACACATATGGGACATTAGTAGATATAAAGATGGTGGGAACGATCCTGGAGGCAATGCAACGGCATGAAACTCCCGAATTTTTAACAATACAGATGTGTATGCCGAGTATCGAACAGTTGCGCCACGCAATGGCAGATTCACAGAATGACAAGCCATATCAACATCTTACCAGTGGCCATTCTTTTAATAATTTTTATTGCAAAGGCATTGATTGCTTACTGTGACGTAAGATGGAACGCACGCCCCACTTTCTCCCTTTCTACTATGCACCACCACCCTCTAACCCCCCCCCCCCTCCTACTAGTTCTGCTGGTCACTCTTAATTGCCATCACGTGACATCAAACCATTCATGGCGGCATTTCTTTCATCCCCGTATTCCCCTTCCCGAGCACGCGCTCTTGACACTAGCGCGTCAGGCAGCATAGGATTAGGAATGTTGACATGTGATGATGTAATAATATGCTTGTGACGATAGCGTCGTCTCGTGACTCGTCGACTGCTACTAAGTACTAACCAATCATAGGCCCTCGGGTGCTTAAAATCAAATGGGGATATGATTAGTGGGAGACAAACCGCTACCATTCTCTTAGTCACAAGACTACCAAAACCTGGCTGAATCAACACTGTAGAATCAACCTCTCTACCTGCCAGTCATATTAGCCCAACTCGTGAGTACTATGCAATGTTGCAGTTGTGTAAAATACTTGATGGAGATTTATTTTTGTTTGATCCTATTTTTGATCTAGATCCTATGTTCCATGATGAATAAGGAGTAGATATGTCCATGAAAAGAATTGGTAAACACGTTATTCTAAATATGTGCACTTACTATTTTTGTGTGTGATTTTTTGCTTTAACCCTTTTGGTACAAGAACCGGATTCTAGGCCTACTAGTATTGTTGGTTATTTTTAGTGGGAAACCATTTGGCTGCAACCTTGCAACTTTTGATAACATTCCTTTCCAAGTGTTGGAGTGAGAGTGATGTTTGCTGGCTTGTGTTACTGAATCATATCAGTTGATTCCAGTACATGTGTCATGTGTTGTTTCAGTTTGACAACTGAAATTCCTGTTATTAGTGCTATTGTACAAGGGCGGCCTTCTAGCCGGTTGGGATCCACTAATCCCTGCCGGCTGAAGCCCCTATCTCGAGTCCATAGAGATCTACACCCATGTTTTCCTCTGATTATCAGCAGGGCATCGTGGTCAGGAAGTTTATCCCTGACTCACAAGCAAGAAGACGGGGCCGCCGCTAAGACGCCACCGCACCCAGAATCCGCGAGGAGACCACGCCTGAGCCGTGCCATCCCGAGACGCCACAACCGGAATGACTGGGAGCTACTCTACACCAGAGCAAGCCTAGTCACCCCAGCACTCGCCGCTCCCAACAGAGGAACCTTACACCAGATAAGTCCTCCGGACAGTGAAAAGCACAATAGCGGAACCAGGACACCTAAGAAAATTAGTGACCCTTCCGGCTTGGGGCCTAACCTTCTAGAAAGACAAGAGTCTTGTAAATCCTTTCGGATTTCATTGTTTTTCATTCATATTTTGTTTTGTGCGCCATTGAGCTGCTTTATTCTTATTGCTGGATAATCTTATGCAGATTTGTGAGTAAATAAAACACAAGTGTACAAATAATTCTAAACCCTTTGGTCAGACTGATGAGAGTGGAAGTTTTGTAATTTTCATGTAAAAACCTACTTCTCTCTGTCTGCCATTTAGAGCAAACTACCACTTATATTTGTATTTCATTCAATCATACGAGCCAGAACCCGGGCAAAAATATAAATTTATTAGACGAAAAGGGGCCGGGAAAGTTGCTCACCTCCCACACCATAGAGAAGTGGGCTAAATGAAAATGTTCTAATTGAACATTTAACACACTAAAAGTCTTCCCTAGAGACTTCGCTTTTAACCCATTACCTCGTCACACTTACAAAATGGATGAATTTGAACCCAAGTACGTAACATGTCAACTAATACTATTTCGTTATGAAATTTCTTAATTATTAAACAATGCCATGCCAATACCAGGAACTTTGTTTTCAACAAAACAAAACACACATAAACATGACCATAGAGTCCAAAATTCACTCCGTTGAATGTCCCCAATAAGTTCAATTTGGTGATATTTAAGGGAGATAAAAATCGAAATTTACGGCTAGGGGCATGTAATTGATTATTTTTCATTTATTTCCAGTTTGAATTATGAAAGTTTCTTTTGATTTTTGTTCTTTGGTTTTGATCTTTGTCTTGACCTGGGAGCACGGTGTATATGGCTGTGCCGTCCTGTATTTCTGTTCTTGTCCTTCCCTCCAAGACAAGGCTTTTAGGTGGCCCCGACAACAATGATTGGGGAGGTAGCAGCTTTGGAGGTCCACTTTACTGGAAAGTTAACACGACGCTTGTACTGTGCGTGGCTTAGCTTGCTGCATGCATCACACCAGTGGAAGGTTCACAGAAATGTTCCAAAGTTTGATAACTTGTTTTAGGTTTTTGGGGGTGGGGGGTGTTGGTGTACTTGTGGTGTGGAGGGAGGTCTACACGTGAGGGACAGTGCGACGCGCGCAAGCACGCGCACACACATACGTAGATACATGCACACGTAAATACACACATACACAAAAGCGCATGTCCCCTCCCCCTCACACACACACACATCAGTAACATAGACACACACACACACACACACACACACACACACACACACACACACACACACACACACACACACACACACACATACACATATATATATATATATATATATATATATATATATATATATATAACTTTAGTCTCTGCACAACAATACAGCTACAGAAGGTAACTTGCGAGTTTGCATGAGGTATTGTGTTTGGTGCTTGATAACATAGAACTCCCAACTTGCTTACATTTAAAATGTAAATTTATAGTGATGATTTTACCTAAGTATAGCAATGGATGACATTTCTTTTAGCATCAATAGGAAATTAGTTATTGGTACATTGCTGTAAATTTGGGGGTATAGCATTGTACAGATTGTGACTAGGAAATAGGAGATATTTGAAAGGTTTACGTATGTGTGTGTGTGTGTGTGTGTGTGTGTGTGTGTGTGTGTGTGTGTGTGTGTGTGTGTGTGTGTGTGTGTGGGCGCGTGCGTGTGTGTGCGTGTGTGTGTGTGTGTTTGTGTGTGTGTGTGTGCGCGCGCGCGCGTGCGTGCGTGCGTGCGTGCGTGCGTGCATGTGTGAGTGTGTGTGTGGATTTGTGTGTCTGTGTGTGTGTGTGTGTGTGTGTGTGTGTGTGTGTGTGTGTGTGTGTAGGTTTGAGATATTGCAGTGTTTAGTTCGCGGACTCTTCCTATTTTCTCTCCCCCCCCCCCTTCCCTCCCCTCCTCTTCGTCCCTTCCTTAACTCCCCACTAAATGCTTTGTATGAACACATTCTGTTGGAATTTTAGTTGCCACCTCCCCCACTGGTCAAATGTTTTACCAGGAACCTAACGGCATAGGCTTCGTCACATTAATGGTTACAGTACGTTTACAGACATATTTTATCTCTTATTAATGGTTTCTTTTATTTCTGCTGCGTTGTTTCGATCGTCTGGTTTTATGTGGGAACTAAGGGTGTATGTTGTATTTGTTTCAGCCCATGATGAAGCCTGAATTAGGCGAAAATTTGGCCGGGTGGCAATAAATCTTTTTATTGGAATTTTTATTGGTACTTTTATCGAAACGAGTGGACAGAGAGTGCCGTGATTTTATTCTTTTATATATATATATATATATATATACACTCACACACGCACGCATGCACGCACGCACGCACGCACACTCGCATACATACCTTCAAATCTCTCTCTCTCTCTCTCTCTCTCTCTCTCTCTCTCTCTCTCTCTCTCTCTCTCTCTCTCTCTCTCTCTCTCTCTCTCTTTCGTTTTTCAATTGTTTGTTTGTTTATTTGTTTGTTTGTTTTATATAGAGCACCGGTGATGCACTTTGGAACCACCACGATCTTGGTTGACGAGAGGCTATCACAATGAGTTGGATGAATATTTAATCCGGGGGCTTAAAAGGGCTTTCGTGTTATTATTTTTTAATTGTTAAAACGATCAGTGTTCGAATGTAGAACAGTCCCCTAAAACGTTCAATGTTAACTACATACTGCAAAGTGCAATGCCAAGAATTAAACAAAGTAGTCCTCATGATATGATAAAAATGCACTTAAATGTAAATGACTGATGACTAATACAGCCGAATCCGCTTATAAGAAACTCGCTTATAATCAAGCAAAAAAAAGTATATGCCGGACTTCTTCTTTCTTATCTATTATCAAAACTCGAATATAAGAAACTCGCTTATAAGAAAACTCGGTTATAAGCAAGCAAATCCCTTCTCCCATCCGCGATGGAAACTTGGATAATAATAAGAAAATTATGTCATACAAGAGAGTTGGTTTGCAGTTCATTTTCATATAATC
>JAGGCT020004201.1:32500-55000 GCA_017654935.2 Phymorhynchus buccinoides
TACTGCTTAGCCCACAGAGCCTTCAGGGGAGAACACAGTTCATACGATAACACGTTAAATGTAGTACCACACCAACACATACACAACAAGCGCAGAGTGACGTTATTTTATTGACGAGACAAAACAGAACATGTGATATTTCAACAAAAAATGCCTTTTTCAAACAACATAAAACGCAAACAATACTTCCCCTCTTCACAGTCGAGCAGTCTCCAAAATTAAATTTTAAATTTCATAATCAAATCATCAAAAACATTAAATTTAATCAACCCTAAGATATCAATCAAGGATTAAACAATGAAAGCAAAGGAGAGAAATGAAAGATAAACATAGTATTTGGAATTGGGATCCTTCCTTCGCTGGGTAAAGGGTAACATCCATGATTAAGCGTGGAAATCAAGTTAACAATAAATTAAAACAAATATAAAAAAAGGAATCAGGTTAAGAATAGCCTGCTTGATCATATCGATAGAAAAGTAGGAGCGATAGCAGGAGATAGTTGGTTGAAACATTAACACATTATTAACAAGAACACACAGTCACAGGTAATACATTGATTATTAAGAAGCATCGTGCCCAATCAACATTAATGAATGTGAACTATCAAGAAGACAACGAATAGACATAATGATTGGAAATAACACATATAATTCAACATTAATGAATGTGAACTATCAAGAAGACAACGCATAGACATAATGATTGGAAATAACACATTATAATTCTTTGCACAACGTGGTACACATACACGCGCACGTGCGCACTCCCACACGCACATACAAACACACGCGCGCGCGCGCGCACGAACGCACGCATGCACGCACACACACATATGCTTGCACGCACGCAAGCAACATTTTCCTATTTGTGTGTGCGCAGATGTATGTTTATTACTGACTGACAATTTTTTTTAAAAACTCGGTGCAATACTTTGACGTGTTTCTGTTTTCTAAAACAAATTACAACAAAATGTGAACACTTTGTATTTATGTCTCTGTAATTATGACTGTCTCTGTCTCTGTATCTCCACCTTTATTTACCATCTGTTTGTGTCATTCTGTCTGGCTTTTTGTGTCTAGTTTGTCCTTCGTAATGGCACAAACTCGTGCACTGAGATATTAAAGGCTGGTGTGTACCCAAAGGATCTGTCTTAGGGCCTCTTCTATTCTGCCTTTCATTAATGATCTACCTTTATCAATATCGACTGACTGTCTCGTGTGATCTCTTTGCTGATGACACCTCTCTCCATTCTGGTGCAACTAACCTATCCTCGATTCAAACCTCTCTTCTGTCAGGCATTACATGATGTTTCTGTTTGGTGTTGCCAAAACCTTATGGTCCTCCATCCTAAAAAACACAAAAGCATGGTAATTACCTCAAGACAAAAACATAAAAAAGAGCCTCTGATTTTAAATGTTGATGACAATGCCATAGCACCGCGTCCTGTGAGTGATAATAGATGACGAACCAAAATGGCAATTCCTTATTGAAAAAGATGACAATGTATAAACTCGCACGCAGCATATTCCTACTCAAAAGACTTACACTCTTCATAGACATAGACATACGTTTTCCAGTGTTATGTTCCTCTGTCTTTGCCTCTCCCTCTCTCTTCCTTTGTGTGATATGCACACAGACACAATACACACGCACAGACAGACAGACAGACAGACACACACACACACATACATACACACACACACATCTGTGTATGTGTCTCTATCTCCCGGTCAATGATGGCGACCAACAGACGCTGAAAAATTTTGGAGCGGGAAGAAAGATAGATGGAGAGTGAAAGAGATGACTAAAAAGACGAAAGAAAAGAACAAATTCTATGCTGTGACAAAAGGAAGAAAAACTGGTATTTTTACGACGTGGAATGAGGCAAGTAACCATGTTCTAGGATATCCAGGAGCAGCTCATAAGAGCTATGAGACTATGGACACAGCCAAAGAGGCCATGGAGCAGTCTGGCTTTGATAATCCACACGTGTATGGAACCGAACAAACCGGGAACGTTGTGGAAGAAAGAGATGAAAACGAAGGAAATGAAAACACAACACATACCTCGATGGAGGAGACACCAACGGCAAGTACAAAGCACGAGAATGCAAAGGCCGATTTAATTGCGAATCGACAATGGAAGGACGAACGCTAAAATGCGTTGACTGCCAGAAGAAAATTCATTTCGCATGCACGTCATTGCCAGCCTTTCAAATATGCGTTTACGTCAAAACGTCGCGAAAATACACTTGCAAACAATGTGCAGAGTCAAATTATGCCAACGAAAGCATCTTAGAAGAAATTCAACAACAAATGGAAAAGAAGAATGACGCAACAACATCCATGACGTCATCTGAACAACCTAGCAATGCGTCACCAGTTGATTCTGAAAAAACAAAGCACGCAATAGAAACGCGTGACTTAAAATCAATGATAGGAAATTTAGAGAAAGCGATTACTATCATGGTAGAGCAAACAAGCACAAAATTCAAAGAAATGGATGAAAAGATCCTTGCTGTCGTTCAATCCAAGAAACGGTCAACCACAGGCACTGAAAGAACAACTGCTTCATAAATGACTCAGCCGACAACAAGGGCAGACAAATCTCCAACCACTGCACCAAAGACTCCAGTTTCACCAGATATTTCTGATTCTAGTTGCCACAGTATCATGCAAGTGGAAAACAAAGAAAAGGTCAACGAAACAACGAAAAGTCCAAAGGTAGACAACACTTCAAAAAATAGAAACGAATTGAAGAAAGGTGAAACAACCACAGCACAAAAAGGAAAGAAGAAAACTCCAAAGACTAGCAACAAGAACATAACAACTAGGAGAAGACTTAGAGAACCGTCTTCCAGTACAGACAGTGAAACAGAGTTATCAAGTTCCGAGGATGACACTGATAAAGAAACAGATAAGGAAACTGGTGACAACAGCAGTCTGCCGTACGTTCTTCTACTAAGTGACTCGATTCTTAATGGTGTGGAAGCTGAAAGGCTAGGAACATCATACGGATTATCTGTCAAAAAGAAGAAAACCCCAAAGATTGAGGACCTGGAAAAAGAAATGGACAAGATGAAAGCAAGACCAGAAGCTGTGCTCATTCACGTCGGTATAAATAATATAAAAACCGAAGAAGCAGAAACAGCAAGCGGGAAACTGATCCAAACAATACAGAAAATCAAGAAAGAATTAAAAGAAACTAAAATAGTGGTGAGTCAAGCAATTCAAACAAAAGACGAAGATTTGGAGTCAAAAAGAAAAGTGTTCAACGCTTTGGTTCACAGAGGACTGTTCAAAGAAGAACAAATCACGTTTGTTGAACACAACATCAGAATTGAAAACAAGAGGCTGTTTCGGGATGCAATTCATCCATCCGAACAAGGCAGCAGCATACTGGCCAGCAATATTGGCAGACACCTTGAGGCACTACTGTGGGAACGACCCACCAAAAAGAACCCAAGACCCAAATTCCTGAATCGTGGTGTGAAAAATAGAACCACCAGGGACAAGAAAGACACAAAACACAAAAAGAAGTTCCAGTCAGAAAACGTCAGTGAGACAGAAGACGAGGAAGAACAGGCTCACCAGTTCAGAAACAGACCACGATGGGAACACAAGAAACGATACGAACAAAGAAAACCAAGGACATGGGACTCCAGACCACAGTGGGACAGTCAAAGAGGACCCTACAGGCCAGGGTGGAGACGATACTGGACGCGGGAAAACAACGGACAGGATGGACACGACGCACCATATGGGCCGAGAGGACCACAACATCACCAGTATGAGCACGACGTACCATATGGGCAGAGACGGCCACAGTATCACCAGCAAGAACATGGCGGTCAACAGTTCAACAGTTACAACCGATATTCTCGACCATACAACTGGAGAAAGTAGAAGACAATAAAGTGATAGAGTATTGGAATGAGGGAAGAATGATGAATGGACAATGTGAAATACTAATTAAGACGAATTTTGAACATTTCGTTTCATTCGAGGAGAAGAAAGCGTTATATAATAGCTTGAAATGAAGAATGACCAGACATCAATTTATGATGATGTTTTATGAACGTTTGTTTATGTATATTAATTATTAATTCTGAACACATAACCTAGTTATTTCTGCTCTAGGCTGTGTTTTCTTTCTGCTCAAAATCAGTTATGAACTGAACATTTTATTATAATGAAAATACTGTCTTGGAATATTAGAAGTGTACATGGAAACATTGACGGCGTTAACACGAACAAACTTAAAGATGTATCAGTGGAAAACATGTTAAAGCCTTTTGATTTAGTTTTCTTACAAGAAACTCATCTAGACAGAAAGGATTTGGATTATATTGAATTAGAAGGTTATAAATCGGTTCATTATTGTAGACCAAAAAGAGGTAAAACAAATACTGCATCAGGAGGAATATCTGTATTTATAAGAGACGAATATAAAACGTTTGTAAAGTTTTTACCTCGAAGTAATTCGGATATAGTATGGATACAAATTAAACAGCATGGAAGCATATCCCATAAAGACATTTATATAGGCTCAGTTTACATTCCACCTGAATTTTCATCTTTTGGAAAAGATCACACACACACAATATGGGACACATTGGAACAAGACATTGATTCTTTTTCACAGAAAGGACAAATCATATTATGTGGGGACTTTAATGCACGAACAGGAAACAAAATAGATTTCATTCAAATGGATTATGAAGATAACCATTATAATTTACCGAAGACATACACATATGATAACTATTATCAACGATGTTCAATGGATAGAGCTGTGCACAAATATGGTAACAAATTAATAAATACGTGCATGGATAATCAATTATTGATTTTAAATGGACGAACTCTGGGAGACTTAGAAGGTAGATATACGTGTTATCAACATCAAGGATGTAGCGTAGTAGATTATTATATTTGTTCACAAAGTCTTTTGAAGCAGGTAGAATTTATGAAAGTAAAAGGGTTAACTGAATTATCTGATCACAATCCTTTGATGTTAAAAGTAAACGTACCAATTGTTGACTGTGTCTTTTACAATAATAAACATACAATAAAAAGAAATTATCACACAGGTGATACCAATAAACCAATTGGAGATCCATCTAAGCACTTTCAATGGAATGAAACATCCAAAGATTCCTTCCAAAATGCATTTAAACTACCAACAATACAGTCACAAATGAGTCAACTCAAATCTCAAGTAATTACATTATCGCATACAATTAACCAAGAAGCAAAAGAAAGTTATATGAACCAACTACAAGGTGATCTCAATAAATGCATAGAGGACATGTCATCGCTTTTTACTGAAACGGCAAAGTTAAGCCTAAAAGCTAAGCCAGTGAAAACACGAACCAAAAGAAAACGAGATAAGAAATGGTTTAATTTAGAGTGCTTTAAAATGAGAAAAGAAGTAAAATCTTTATTAAATGCAGTCAATCGAAATCCATTTAAGCGTGGTTTGCAACAAAAATATTTATCAAAAAGCAAAACATACAACAAATATATTAAACGTAAAAAGAGAACATTTAAAAATGCATTGGTATCAAAATTACACGACATGATAGACGAGGACCCAAATTTATTATGGAAAACGTTAAAGCAGTTAAGTGAATGTGAAGATGCACAATCAGCAAGCATAAATAATCTTAGTTATATTAAATGGCTAGAACACTTAAGAAATCTTATTGGAACAGAACCTGATATAAACGAAAAAAGAAAAGAAGAAATACAGAACCTGCATGATAGTTTATCTCACACTGAAAATCAAATATTAAACAAACCAATTACAATAGCAGAAATTGGAAAAGCAATTAAAAGATTAAAGAACAAGAAATCGCCTGGAAAAGATGGAATTTTAAATGAAATGATAAAATGTGCCACTCCCGAACTAATTGAAATATTAAAACATATTTTTAACACGGTTTTAGATACTGGCATATACCCATCAGCATGGAAAAAAGGAGTAAGTGTTGCTATATATAAGAACGGATCATCATTTAACCCAGAAAACTATAGAGGAATCACACTAACTAATTCCGTGGGAAAATTGTTTTGTCAAATATTAAATCTGAGAATATCAGATTACTTGGAAGACACTAATAGTCTTATTAAAGAACAAGCTGGTTTCAGAAAAAAATGTAGAACAACAGATCACATATACGTACTAACTAAACTTGTTGAAAATGCTATAAACACAAAGAACTCGAGACTTTTATTGTTGTTTTGTAGATTTCCAGAAAGCGTTTGATAATGTGTGGCATGACTCTCTATTTGTAAAACTTAACAAAATTGGAATAAGGGGTAAAGTGTTTAAAGTTATTCAAACTATGTATGAAAATGCAACAATTTGTACAAAGCACAACAATAATTATTCAGACGAAATACTTATAAAGAAAGGAGTTCACCAAGGCAGCACCTTAAGTCCAACCCTATTTAATGTTTATGTGAATGATATTGTTGAATATATAGGAAATACAGACTCACCATACATAACTACAACAGACAAAATACCATGTCTCCTATATGCTGATGATTTGGCATTGCTCTCAACAACAAAGATTGGTTTACAAGCTAAGTTAGATAAATTACATGAATACTGCGTACAATGGGGATTAAAAATAAATATTAATAAAACGAAGGTGGTGATTTTTACTAAATCAGTCCCTAAAACTGATTTTTTCTTTTATTGTGGTGACAATATAATTGAAACAATTGAGCAATACAAATATCTTGGGGTAATTTTTCACCAAAGTGGAAAGTTTCATTCGGCACAAGCTCACTTATCGAAACAAAGTAACAAAGCTATTCATGCTATTAGAAAAGCAATACATGGGCAAGACATGAAGCCTAATATAACATTACAATTGTTTGATAGAATGATACAGCCAGTTTTAACTTATGGTGCTGAAGTATGGTTTCCAGTAACATTTAACTGGCAGGATAATTTGGATATAAATGAAGTGTTTACGAAATGCTTATCAGGTTCTTTTACATTTGAAAATATGCATACAAAGTTCTGTAGACAGGTTTTAGGTGTGCATAAAAAAGCGATGATATTGCCTACTTTAGGAGAACTAGGCAGATTCCCGATCATGTTTATGATTATACATCAGGTGATAACATTTTGGTTCCATATAATTAACTCAAATCAGAATTCTTACATTAAATTACTTTACGACCATACTTATAAAAATGGTGATAAAGACAGATGGATAACAACAGTTCAAAATATTTTTAGGACACTAGGCTTCAAACACATTTGGGACAATCAGAATACATTAAATATTAAACGGTTATGTTATGCAATGCAAAAGAAGTTGGAAGATCTATATATTCAGTTCTGGAAAAAAGAAAAACAAGAGACATCTAAGCTAATTTTCTATAATGCTATAACAAAAGATTATGGTATGGAACAATACTTAGTAAGAAATACAAACAAAAAACATCGATTTCTTTTCACCAAATTACGTACAAGTTCCCATGATCTTATGATTGAAAAAGGAAGATACCAAAACCTAACGAGGGAAAATAGAAAATGCGTATCCTGCAATAAGATCGAAGATGAATTTCATTTTTTAAATGTCTGCACTAAATATGATGAATTAAGAAAGAATCTTGTTATACATTTAAAATACATTTTGGATTATTCAATTAATAAAAATATAAGTGATTTAATTCATTATAAGTGCTACCAAAAAGAAATATCAAAATTCATTTACGATTGTTTTAAAGAAAGAGCAAAACAATAGACCTACTAAACAAAGATCATGGCTATAGACATGTTTTCCTCTTTTACATCTGAAAATATAAGAAGCAATCCTGTTAGTTTAAATTGATATTGTTTTGTGCCAAATAAGTCTGTTGTTTTTTTACTTCTAAGGCAATAAACAGCTGTTCTGTTCTGTTCTGTTCTGTTCTGTTCTACCTAAATGTCCCATAAGGTGGGGCTTAAGGGAAAACAAATTGTTTGCATTTATTGGGTCTTGCGTGCGAATGATTCTTTTAAATGTCTGTAGGTTAGGATGTGTTGTAGTGTGGCTGGGCCTCTGTCGTTTACATTCCATACAGCATGTCTGTAGGTTAGGATGTGTTGTAGTGTGGCTGGGCCTCTGTCGTTTACATTCAATACAACATGTCTGTAGGTTAGGATTTGTTGTAGTGTGGCTGGGCCTCTGTCATCTACATTCCATACAGCATGTCTGTAGGTTAGGATGTGTTGTAGTGTGGCTGGGCCTCTGTCGTCTACATTCCATACAGCATGTCTGTAGGTTAGGATGTGTTGTAGTGTGGCTGGGCCTCTGTCGTTTACATTCAATACAGCATGTCTGTAGGTTAGGATGTGTTGTAGTGTGGCTGGGCCTCTGTCGTCTACATTCCATACAGCATGTCTGTAGGTTAGGATGTGTTGTAGTGTGGCTGGGCCTCTGTCGTTTACATTCAATACAGCATGTCTGTAGGTTAGGATGTGTTGTAGTGTGGCTGGGCCTCTGTCGTCTACATTCCAATACAGCATGTCTGTAGGTTAGGATGTGTTGTAGTGTGGCTGGGCCTCTGTCGTCTACATTCCATACAGCATGTCTGTAGGTTAGGATGTGTTGTAGTGTGGCTGGGCCTCTGTCGTTTACATTCAATACAACATGTCTGTAGGTTAGGATGTGTTGTAGTGTGGCTGGGCCTCTGTCGTCTACATTCCATACAGCATGTCTGTAGGTTAGGATGTGGTGTAGTGTGGCTGGGCCTCTGTCGTTTACATTCAATACAACATGTCTGTAGGTTGGGATGTGTTGTAGTGTGGCTGGGCCTCTGTCGTTTACATTCAATACAGCATGTCTGTAGGTTAGGATGTGTTGTAGTGTGGCTGGGCCTCTGTCATCTACATTCCATACAGCATGTCTGTAGGTTAGGATGTGTTGTAGTGTGGCTGGGCCTCTGTCGTCTACATTCCATACAGCATGTCTGTAGGTTAGGATGTGTTGTAGTGTGGCTGGGCCTCTGTCGTTTACATTCAATACAGCATGTCTGTAGGTTAGGATGTGTTGTAGTGTGGCTGGGCCTCTGTCGTTTACATTCAATACAGCATGTCTGTAGGTTAGGATGTGTTGTAGTGTGGCTGGGCCTCTGTCGTCTACATTCCATACAGCATGTCTGTAGGTTAGGATGTGTTGTAGTGTGGCTGGGCCTCTGTCGTCTACATTCCATACAGCATGTCTGTAGGTTAGGATGTGTTGTAGTGTGGCTGGGCCTCTGTCGTCTACATTCAATACAAAATGTCTGTAGGTTAGGATGTGTTGTAGTGTGGCTGGGCCTCTGTCGTTTACATTCAATACAACATGTCTGTAGGTTAGGATGTGTTGTAGTGTGTCTGGGCCTCTGTCGTTTACATTCAATACAAAATGTCTGTAGGTTAGGATGTGTTGTAGTGTGGCTGGGCCTCTGTCGTCTACATTTAATACAACATGTCTGTATGTTAGGATGTGTTGTAGTGTGGCTGGGCCTCTGTCGTCTACATTTAATACAACATGTCTGTAGGTTAGGATGTGTTGTAGTGTGGCTGGGCCTCTGTCGTCTACATTTAATACAACATGTCTGTAGGTTAGGATGTGTTGTAGTGTGGCTGGGCCTCTGTCGTGTACATTCCATACAAAATGTCTGTAGGTTCAAAGAGAAAAAAAGGATTTCTTGCTTAGAGTGGTGGTGGGGGCGTTTTGCCCCACCTGTACTATGTCGGGGGAAGTCAAACATTAACTTTTCTTTCTTTTACCATTCAAGGCGACATGGGATTAGGCGATTCTGTACGCCAACGGAGAGGGAGGGGGTCGAGAAAAAAAGAGAGGTGGAGAGAGAGGTGTAAGGAGGTTTGCACATAACACGATCACATTCTGACAGCCTCTGTTTGCTCTGTCAACAACGTTAACATTCTGTTTCCTCTTCGCATCTTCTTCAATCTCTTTCTGTCTGTCTGTCTGTCTGTGTCTCTGTCTCTGTCTCTGTCTCTCTCTCTCTCTCTCTCTCTCTCTCTCTCTCTCTCTCTCTCTCTCTCTCTCTCTCCTCTCTCTCTCTCTCTCTCTCTCTCTCTCTCTCACGCGCGCGCGAACCCACTCCCATCTAACAAGCGATCTCTGGATCAGTAATAGCTGTGAATTTGTGAATCTGTTAATCTCTCTCTCTCTCTCTCTCTCTCTCTCTCTCTCTCTCTCTCTCTCTCTCTCTCTCTCTCTCTCTCTCTCTCTCTCTCTCTCTCTCTCTCTCTCTCTCTCTCTCTCTCTCTCTCTCTGTTGACGATTTTGCTGTGTCTCAATGTTCGTTTATAGTATTAGTTACATGTTGCTAGGACAGAATGGAAGACTAGGCCCAGCCTAAATTCTTATCCTTGTAAAATAAAGTATTTGAAGTTTGAAGTCTCTCTCTCTCTCTGCGTAGACACATCTGAGGGTAAGGGGGGGGGGGGGGGGGGGGGGGAAGAAAGCAAAAACAAAAAGCTCAGCATATGTCAACATTTCGATTTATTAATCTTTATTAAGACTTCCAGAATCAATCACACTGCCATTATTAATGTTATACAAACCTCTGTGTAGGCGAGCCTAAGTTCTATAATTCCTTTAAAAAAAAGAAGGGCTTAACTACCTTTGTATCTTGGTATGTCCTATTGCAAAATAAAGTTTCAGTTTGAATTCTCTCTCTCTCTCTCTCTCTCTCTCTCTCTCTCTCTCTCTCTCTCTCTCTCTCTCTCGCTCTCTCTCTCTCTCTCTCTCTCTCTCTCTCTCTCTCTCTCTCTCTCTCTCTCTCTCTCTCTCTCTCTCTCTCTCTCTCTCTCTCTCTCTCTCTCTCTCTCTCTCTCTAACTCCCATTCCCTCTGTCTGCCTGTTTTCTTCTTTATGTGTCTTTCTGTCTTTCTTTCTCCCACTCTCTTTCTTTCTCCCACTCTCTTTCTTTCTTCCACTCTCTTTCTTTCTCCCACTCTCTTTCTTTCTCCCACTCTCTTTCTTTCTCCCACTCTCTTTCTTTCTCCCACTCTCTTTCTTTCTCCCACTCTCTTTCTTTCCCCCACTGTCTTTCTGTCTTTCTCCCACTCTCTTTCTTTCTCCCACTGTCTTTCTTTCTCCCACTCTCTTTCTTTCTCCCACTCTCTTTCTTTCTTTCTCCCACTCTCTTTCTTTCTCCCACTCTCTTTCTTTCTCCCACTCTCTTTCTTTCTCCCACTCTCTTTCTTTCTCCCACTCTCTTTCTTTCTTTCTCCCACTCTCTTTCTTTCTCCCACTCTCTTTCTTTCTCCCACTCTCTTTCTTTCTTTCTCCCACTCTCTTTCTTTCTCCCACTCTCTGTCTTTCTTTCTCCCACTCTCTTTCTTTCCCCCACTGTCTTTCTTTCTTTCTCCCACTGTCTTTCTTTCTCCCACTGTCTTTCTTTCTCCCACTTTCTTTCTTTCCCCCACTGTCTTTCTTTCTTTCTCCCACTCTTTCTTTCTCCCACTGTCTTTCTTTCTCCCACTCTCTTTCTCCCACTCTCTTTCTTTCTTTCTCCCACTCTTTATTTCTCCCACTCTCTTTCTTTCTCCCACTGTCTTTCTTTCTCCCACTGTCTTTCTTTCTCCCACTCTCTTTCTTTCTCCCACTCTCTTTCTTTCTCCCACTCTCTTTCTTTCTCCCACTCTCTTTCTTTCTCCCACTCTCTTTCTTTCTCCCACTCTCTTTCTTTCTCCCACTCTCTTTCTTTCTCCCACTCTCTTTCTTTCTCCCACTCTCTTTCTTTCTTTCCCCACTCTCTTTCTTTCTCCCACTCTCTTTCTTTCTCTCCCACTGTCTTTCTTTCTCCCACTCTCTTTCTTTCTCCCACTCTCTTTCTTTCTTTCTCCCACTCTCTTTCTTTCTTTCTCCCACTCTCTTTCTTTCTCCCACTCTCTTTCTTTCTCCCACTCTCTTTCTTTCTCCCACTGTCTTTCTTTCTCCCACTCTCTTTCTTTCTCCCACTCTCTTTCTTTCTTTCTCCCACTCTCTTTCTTTCTTTCTCCCACTCTCTTTCTTTCTCCCACTCTCTTTCTTTCTTTCTCCCTCTTTTCTTTCTTTCTCCCACTCTCTTTCTTTCTCCCACTCTCTTTCTTTCTCCCACTGTCTTTCTTTCTCCCACTCTCTTTCTTTCTCCCACTCTCTTTCTTTCTTTCTCCCACTCTCTTTCTTTCTCCCACTTTTCTTTCTTTCTCCCACTCTCTTTCTTTCTCCCACTCTCTTTCTTTCTCCCACTCTCTTTCTTTCTCCCACTCTCTTTCTTTCTCCCACTCTCTTTCTTTCTCCCACTCTCTTTCTTTCTCCCACTCTCTTTCTTTCTCCTCACACTCTCTTTTTTCTCCCACTCTCTTTCTTTCTCCCACTCTCTTTTTCTTTCTCCCACTCTCTTTCTTTCTTTCTCCCACTCTCTTTCTTTCTCCCACTCTCTTTCTTTCTCCCACTCTCTTTCTTTCTCCCACTCCACTTTCTTTCTTTCTCCCACTCTCTTTCTTTCTCCCACTCTCTTTCTTTCTCCCACTCTCTTTCTTTCTCCCACTCTCTTTCTTTCTTTCTCCCACTCTCTTTCTTTCTTTCTCACACTCTCTTTCTTTCTCCCACTCTCTTTCTTTCTTTCTCCCACTCTCTTTCTTTCTCCCACTCTCTTTCTTTCTCCCACTCTCTTTCTTTCTCCCACTGTCTTTTTCTTTCTCCCACTCTCTTTCTTTCTCCCACTCTCTTTCTTTCTTTCTCCCACTCTCTTTCTTTCTCCCACTCTCTTTCTTTCTTTTCTCCCCACTCTCTTTCTTTCTCCCACTCTCTTTCTTTCTCCCACTCTCTTTCTTTCTCCCACTCTCTTTCTTTCTCCCACTCTCTTTTCTTTCTTTCTCCCACTCTCTTTCTTTCTCCCACTCTTTCTTTCTTTCTTTCTCCCACTCTCTTTCTTTCTCCCACTCTCTTTCTTTCTCCCACTCTCTTTCTTTCTTTCTCCCACTGTCTTTCTTTCTTTCTCCCACTCTCTTTCTTTCTCCCACTCTCTTTCTTTCTTTCTCCCACTCTCTTTCTTTCTCCCACTTTCTTTCTTTCTTTCTCCCACTCTCTTTCTTTCTCCCACTCTCTTTCTTTCTCCCACTGTCTTTCTTTCTTTCTCCCACTCTTTCTTTCTCCCACTCTCTTTCTTTCTCTCACTCTCTCTTTCTTTCTCCCACTCTCTTTCTTTCTCCCACTCTCTTTCTTTCTTTCTCCCACTCTCTTTCTTTCTCCCACTCTCTCTCTTTCTTTCTCCCACTCTCTTTCTTTCTCCCACTCTCTTTCTTTCTTTCTCCCACTGTCTTTCTTTCTTTCTCCCACTCTCTTTCTTTCCCCCACTGTCTTTCTTTCTTTCTCCCACTGTCTTTCTTTCTCCCACTCTCTTTCTTTCTCCCACTCTCTTTCTTTCTCCCACTCTCTTCTTTCTTTCTCCCACTCTCTTTCTTTCTCCCACTCTCTTTCTTTCTCCCCCACTCTCTTTCTTTCTTTCCCCACTCTCTTTCTTTCTCCCACTCTCTTTCTTTCTCCCACTCTCTGTCTTTCTTTCTCCCATTTTCTTTCTTTCTCCCACTCTCTTTCTTTCTCCCACTGTCTTTCTTTCTTTCTCCCACTGTCTTTCTTTCTCCCACTCTCTTTCTTTCTCCCACTCTCTTTCTTTCTTTCTCCCACTCTTTCTTTCTCCCACTCTCTTTCTTTCTTCCACTCTCTTTCTTTCTCCCACTGTCTTTCTTTCTCCCACTCTCTTTCTTTCTCCCACTCTCTTTCTTTCTTTCTCCCACTGTCTTTCTTTCTCCCACTCTCTTTCTTTCTTTCTCCCACTCTCTTTCTTTCTTTCTCCCACTTTCTTTCTTTCTCCCACTCTCTTTCTTTCTTCCACTCTCTTTCTTTCTCGCACTGTCTTTCTTTCTCCCACTCTCTTTCTTTCTCCCACTCTCTTTCTTTCTTTCACTCACTCTCTTTCTTTCTCCCACTCTCTTTCTTTCTCCCACTCTCTTTCTTTCTTTCTCCCACTCTCTTTCTTTCTCCCACTGTCTTTTTTTCTCCCACTCTCTGTCTTTCTTTCTCCCACTCTCTTTCTTTCTCCCACTCTCTTTCTTTCTTTCTCTCTCTTTCTTTCTCCCACTCTCTTTCTCCCACTCTCTTTCTTTCTTTCTCCCACTCTTTCTTTCTCCCACTGTCTTTCTTTCTCCCACTCTCTGTCTTTCTTTCTCCCACTCTCTTTCTTTCTCCCACTCTCTTTCTTTCTTTCTCCCACTCTCTTTCTTTCTCCCACTCTCTTTCTTTCTCCCACTCTCTTTCTTTCTCCCACTCTCTGTCTTTCTTTCTCCCATTTTCTTTCTTTCTCCCACTCTCTTTCTTTCTTCCACTCTCTTTCTTTCTCCCACTGTCTTTCTTTCTCCCACTCTCTTTCTTTCTCCCACTCTCTTTCTTTCTTTCTCCCACTCTCTTTCTTTCTCCCACTCTCTTTCTTTCTCCCACTCTCTTTCTTTCTTTCTCCCACTCTCTTTCTTTCTCCCACTCTCTTTCTTTCTCCCACTGTCTTTTTTTCTCCCACTCTCTGTCTTTCTTTCTCCCACTCTCTTTCTTTCTCCCACTCTCTTTCTTTGTTTCTCTCTCTTTCTTTCTCCCACTCTCTTTCTCCCACTCTCTTTCTTTCTTTCTCCCACTCTCTTTCTTTCTCCCACTGTCTTTCTTTCTCCCACTCTCTGTCTTTCTTTCTCCCACTCTCTTTCTTTCTCCCACTCTCTGTCTTTCTTTCTCCCACTCTCTTTCTTTCTCCCACTCTCTTTCTTTCTCCCACTCTCTTTCTTTCTCCCACTCTCTTTCTTTCTCCCACTCTCTTTCTTTCTCCCACTCTCTTTCTTTCTCCCACTCTCTTTCTTTCTCCCACTCTCTGTCTTTCTTTCTCCCACTCTCTTTCTTTCTCCCACTCTCTTTCTTTCTTTCTCCCACTCTCTTTCTTTCTCCCACTCTCTTTCTTTCAACCTCTCCTCCAGTACCAATGTTTATGCTGTACGTCCTCTCGGTTACAAAGAACCATATGGGACAGTTCTTTAAATAGAGTTAATATCTCCTCCAGTTAATATTATATCGTTTATATATCTGCATATAATATACTCGATCTCTTTCTTTTAGACTAACAGTCTCTCTCTTGTTCTGTCTCTGTCTGTCTGTATCTATTTCCACCTCTATATCTGTCTCTGTCTCTCTCTGTTTCTCTGTCTCTGACTTTCCATCTCCCTTCCCCCTTCTCTGTCATTGTCTCTCTCTCAATATCTGTCTCTCTGTCTCTGTCTGTCTGTCTGTCTGCCGGTCTTCCTGCCCCTCTCTCAAGAGATGCTTTGCTTCATGAATGTTCAAATCCATAGATATTTTTTTATTTTCTGTTGCCCTTGTATCGTGAAACCACAATGCAATTTATCTTGTTGAGATAATAAAGTAGTTTTGACCTTGACTTTGACTTTGAATTCTGCTAGAAAACCAGGAAGGGTGCATAAACACGCGCAAACACACAAACACACACATACACGCACGCACACGCACGCACGCACACGCACGCGCACGCACACACACACACACACACACACACACACACACACACACACACACACACACACATGCACACACACACAATGGCACAGATACACACACTCATACGCAGACACACACACACACGCGCGCGCGCGCGCACGTACACACGCACACGCATACACACATGTGAGCGCACGCCCCCATGCCCCACACACGTGCACACACACACACGCGCACGCACGCACGCACGCACGCACACAAACACAGACTCTGAACGGTAATAATTATTGTTGTATCGGGGATTTGTTTTTGTTTGTTTAAAGTTTTGAATCTGGAAACTTGTGCCGCATTGTTTCACTAATGTATTCCTTGAAAGGAGCTTTTGCAATTTATCTCATTTAGCATCGCCCCAGTTTTGAAACTCGGCTAATGCCTTTGCTTTCTGCTCTTTTTGTTTCAATCTTCGAATGCTATTTGAGCTTTCAATGCTATGTGTGATAGTAGAGTGGTGAAAATGCATATTATGTGATTGTACACGGAAAAGAACACATAAGTCGAACGGACTACTTTTTAGTAAAAGAAGCAAAATAGTCCGTGACCATTCAATTATCAAATTTCTGCTCAGGGGCACATCCTTTTTTTGTATGTTTATGTGTTGTTGCAATATCCAAAGTGTCAAAATAATTTTAATCAAGATTTGAATAATTCCTATGTTTCTTTTACACTTAAAAAAACAACAACAAGCCAATAGGAACAAAGAGCCAAACACTTTATGTTCTCAGTTCGATATCAGCGAATGGTGTAGATCGGATGTCAATGAATATCTGTAACATTAAAAATAGCAAATGCTGTTTGGAATGCTATTTGTGATAGTAGAGTGGAGAAAATGCAAATTATGTGATGATACAAAAATAAGCCTGTGGTCGAGTGGCTAGAGCGCTCGGCAGCGGTGCGGAAGGTCGCAGGTTCGAGTCCAGATTGGAGTCGGATTTTTCTGGCCTGAAAACCCTCTCTGTCCAACCCAGCAGTGAATGGGTACCTGATTCGTTCAGGGAAGGTTAAAGGCGGCGGAAGGAGAGGGATGGCATCCGCCTTCCATGATGCTGTGCCCTTGACACGGTGAACCTCTAACTATTACAGTTCACTGCCCCTACGGCCGATAGGCTATGGGACACCTTTATTTTACATTTACCTACAAGAAAAAACCTACATAAGGTGAACGGCCTACTTTTGAGCGAAAGAAACGAAATAGTCAATAACCCTGAAATTCATGTGGTTCAAAAGAATCTCTGCTCAGTCTTGCACAAACACAATCTAAATTTATGCAAAAATTCCATGATGTGTGGGTTTTTCCCCACGCACCATCACATTTCTGTGATCATGGGATGAGTTTGGGATGTGTGGAGGAGGAAGAGGAGGAGAAGAAACAGCAGCAGCAGAAAAGAAGAAGATGAAGAAGAAAAAGAAGAAGAAGAAGAAGAAGAAGAAGAAGAAGAAGAAGAAGAATAATAAGAAGAAGAAGAAGAAGCAAGAGAAGAAGAAGAAGATGAAGAAGAAGAAAGAAGAAGAAGAAGAAGAAGAAGAAGAAGAAGAAGAAGAATAAGAAGAAGAATAAGAAGAAGAAGAAGAAGAAGAAGAAGAAGAAGAAGAAGAAGAAAAAGAAGAAGAAGAAGAAGAAGAAGAAGAAGAAGAAGAAGAAGAAGAAGAAGAAGAAGAAGAAGAAGCAACAGAAGAAGAAGAAGATGAAGAAGAAAAAGAAGAAGCAACAGAAGAAGAAGAAGATGAAGAAACAGAAGAAGAATAAGATGAAGAAGAAAAAGAAGAAGAAAAAGAAGAAGAAAAAGAAGAAGAAACAGAAGAAGAAGAAGATGAAGAAAAAGAAGAAGAAGAAAAAGAAGAAGAAACAGAAGAAGAAGAAGATGAAGAAAAAGAAGAAGAAGAAAAAGAAGAAGCAACAGAAGAAGAAGAAGAAAAGAAGAAGAAGAAGAAGAAGAAGAAGAAGAAGAAGAAGAAGAAGAAGAAGAAGAAGAAGAAGAAGAAGAAGAAGAAGAAGAAGAAGAAGAAGAAGAAGAAGAAGGACAAGAAGAAGAAGAAGAAGAAGAAGAAGAAGAAGAAAAAGAAGAAGAAGAAGAAGAAGAAGAAGAAGAAGAAGAAGAAGAAGAAGAAGAAGAAGAAGCAACAGAAGAAGAAGAAGAAGAAGAAAAAGAAGAAGAAGAAAAAGAAGAAGCAACAGAAGAAGAAGAAGAAGAAGAAGAAGAAGAAGAAGAAGAAGAAGAAGAAGAAGAAAGAAAGAAAAGAACAGAAAATAATAATAAGAAATAATGACAGAAAAAAAAGAAGAATATGAAAAAAGAAGAACAACGCAATCACCAACTAGAAATGCACTGTCACAGTCCAAACCCGGCCAGATCGATGACAAGGTCAAAGGTCAAGAAGCTTTCTGCATTCCTTGAATGATGCCGGGTTTAAAACATATTATTTTAAACTATATCGTTGTATCGGTTGCAACACATGGTTTTCTTATCACAGCCTCAAGGTCATATGTCAAGGTCAAGGGGCTTTGCATATCACCCACAGTGTTGCTTACCTCATGCTGGTCAAGAATATATAAGGTTATGTGGCTATGTGGATGTACGGCCAATGGTGTTCAATCTATTGCCACTGCTAAAAATGTCAAGGTCAAGGTAATTAATGTAAACATTACTTCACACCGGGTTCGCACCTTGACACTGTCTACCTACCTGCCAAATTTAAAGCCTGTAACTGGAAAAATCTGAAAGATATGGCTAAAACACCAATTTCACACCTCCAAAGCCTACGTCTTTAACCTTGACTGGTACCTACATTCAGAAGAACCTCCAACTTAAGCCAATGCACCTATGTACAGCGTTTGAACATCGTAAGTTCAACGATAAGAAATATATGGCTACAAGAAGAAATTTTGGTTTTGAAGGTCAAACTTCAAGGTCACGGTCAGCACGGTTATAATGTGTTTATGGGACCATCTCTGCACCGGGATACACCACCACACAAAATATGAAGCGATTATGTTTACTGGTTCACGCGATACAGCTTGGACATGAAATAGATAGCACAAAGAAAATTTCGGTGTTCAAGGTCAAACTTCAAGGTCAAGGTCAGCACGGTTATGCATATCGAAAGGAACCTTTCTTTTTAAGGTGCATACCCCTCATCCAAATTTAATCAAAATCCATCTAGTAGTTTTTAAGATAATCGATACACAGACACACAGACAGACAGACCCGTCACAATACCCGTCCTCTGGCCAGGTAACAAAACAACAGAAAGACAGACAAACCTGCAATGAAACAAACTGACAGACAGATAGACAGACACACAGAGAGACAGACAGACAGACAGAGAGACATACAGAGACAGACAGAGAGACATACAGAGAGACATACAGACATACAGGCAGACAGAGAGGCAGACAGACAGACAGACAGACAACCAACTTAAACCTTTCTTGGTAAGAGTTTAACTAGGTAACAACTTCCAAGCATTAAAGCCAGTTCGCCCCTTCACTTTCCCTGATCAAGTTGTTTCGCTTGCTATTTGTACAACACTTTGCTCCGGGTTCCGAAACGTGAGATATAGAGAAGAAAGAACACTTGGAAATGGAGAGAGAGAAATAGAGAGATAGAGAGAGAGAGAGAGAGAGAGAGAGAGAGAGAGAGAGAGAGAGAGAGAGAGAGAGAGAGAGAGAGAGAGAGAGAGAGAGAGAGAGAGAGAGAGAGAGAGAGAGAGAGAGAGAGAGAGAGAGAGGAGGGGAGGGGTGGTGTGTAGGTTGTTAATAAATTCTCAGTACGACAGATCACGCTCAGGAAACATCCATTACATTTTCACGCTGTATCCTCCCCCACCCCCACCACTCCTCCGCCCCCTTGTTCTTCACCGAATGTGAATGTAACGAACGTTGAAAAACAAATTGCAATGCAAAATAGCCTTTATGGAGAGAGAGAGAGAGAGAGAGAGAGAGAGAGAGAGAGAGAGAGAGAGAGAGAGAGAGAGAGAGAGAGAGAGAGAGAGAGAGAGAGAGAGAGAGAGAGAGAAAAAGACAGAACAAGAACAAGAACGTTTTAATGAACAGGGCCATCTGCCCATGTCAAAGGGAACAGTGGGAAGGGGAAATTATTAAATCAAACAAACAAAAAAGTCCATAACACAAAATATTAAGCAAAATATCTTCATACATAATTACACCAAGCCTCGCTTATCTGCGCAGATCATAAAGCGTGTGTGCGTGTGTGTGTGCGTGTGCGTGTGCGTGTGCGTGTGCGTGTGCGTGTGCGTGTGAGAGAGAGAGAGAGAGAGAGAGAGAGAGAGAGAGAGAGAGAGAGAGAGGGAGAGAGAGAGAGAGAGAGAGAGAGAGAGAGAGAGAGAGAGAGAGAGAGAGAGAGAGAGAGAGAGAGAGAGAGTTTTTATTTTATAATTATTTGAAGTTTGGCATTCGAAATAGATCATTTGCAGAAATCGGGCATAGAAGATACAACTTTGCCTCTTTGTTACTATTGACTTGAGTTAGAAAACAATCAAATAAACAAAGAAATCATTGAAAATTGTCCTTTATGTTGTGGATACTGGTAGAACACATAAAAACAGACATAAATTTGATAAGTTTGTTGTATGAAAAACGTGTAGTTCGAAAAGCCAGGGAGATCGCTAATGATCCAAGTCACGTTCTGTCGCATTGCTATGAACTAGTGCCATCTGATAGACAGTTCCGCACTATTCGTTGTAGAACAATTAGAAATTCAGCTAGTTTTGTCCCTAAGTCAGTCGAACTTCTGAACAAGATCTCTGCTAAGACCAAATAATTAGGAATGATATATTAGCTTAGGCCTAGAGGTATATTTGGTCAATCTGTACAGTAGTGTGTGTATCTGTATGTGTGTGTATGTGAGTGTGTGAGCGTGCGTGCGTGCGTGCGTACGTGCGTGCGTGCGTGTGTGCATGTCTGTCCGTATGTCTCAATGCCTGTGTGTGTATGTGTGTGTGTGTGTGTGTGTGTGTGTGTGTGTGAGAGAGAGAGAGAGAGAGAGAGAGAGAGAGAGAGAGAGAGAGAGAGAGAGAGAAAGAGAGAGAGAGAGAGAGAGACAGATAAGAGACAGAGAGAGAGAAGAGGGAGGTGCATGAAATGTTGGGAACGGGAAGGGACCCAAAATATGTGAAAGCTTGGGGTGACTTGGAGAGGGTGGGGGTTTGGGGTAAGGTGGGGGTGAACAAATGAATGCGATAATAGAAATGGTGGGAAAGAGGGCAGTTCTTAATGTTTTGATAGTCGCTTGTATCGACCCTACTTATGTTCAATGTTTTTGCGAAGCATGATTTGTCATTCATTTTTCCTTAGTTTTGTTTCCATTTTTCATGCATGCAAATGTGTTTCTTTGATTGTATTGTGCTTGTACGAGACCACACTGTAATGTCACCTAACGTGATAATAAAGTATTTTTGATTTTGACTTTGACTTGAAATATGCCCTAAATAGAAAATGGATATTTTGGGGGTTGTTGACTATTTTTGGCTTTTGCTAAAAACATGCACTTCGTGTCTTGCAGCTATGTATGTAGGTTTTTCCTATGCACCATCACATATGCTTGAAATTAAACAGATACATTTAGTTATTTAACAAACAGTTTCCTTACCTTGTCAGTTTGACTAGAGGTAACATTAGTGAACGCCAAAACACTAGAACTAATAACACATCTATTGACACTGTATCTTGCACGTCTGGTTCCTCAACTAAACTTAGTAGATGAGACAAGGCTTTTAAACATGCACAAGCTGAGTAGTTTTAACTATATCAAAACGAGGCGAGCAAACTGCACGTGCTGTACAAATTGTTACAAAAGGGTTACACAATGTTTCCGTTCTCGTTCTCTTTCTCTCTCTCTCTCTCTCTCTCTCTCTCTCTCTCTCTCTCTCTCTCTCTCTCTCTCTCTCTCTCTCTCTCTCTCTCTCTCTCTCTATATATATATATATATATATATATATATCTCTCTCTCTCTCTCTCTCTCTCACACACACACACACACACACACACACACACACACACACACACACACACACACACACACACACACACACACACACACACACACACACACACACACACACACACACACACACACACACACACACACACAATAACCGACTCTGCCACATTCACACACACATACACATTATACAAACACGCACACGCACGCACACGCGCGCACGCACGCACGCACACACACACACACACACACACACACACACACACACACACACACACACACACACACACACACACACACACGCACACACACATACCCTCCCCCCCCCCCACACACGCACGCACACACACACACATTCATGTCTAATATCATTTTTAAGTGAAACGATGTTAAATTAAAGAACAACAACAACAACACACACACACACACACGCACGCGCGCGCGCGCGCGCACGCACGGACGCACACACACACATGTGTTCTCTTCCTTGTCTGTCTGTCTGTCTGTCTGTCACTCTCTCTCTCTCTCTCTCTCTCTCTCTCTCTCTCTCTCTCTCTCTCTCTCTCTCTCTCTCTCTCTCTCTCTCTCTCTCTCTCTCCCCACTGAAAGAGTGAGGCAAGAACCTGCTGTGCATGCAGAGATAAAATGGTATGGTCTCATGAGTTCATGCAGCACTATAAAGATGAAGTATGTTCAGTGATTTCAAAGATATTTTGTTGAAAGCTATGTCTCTTATCACGGTCCATGTTCATGAATGCATTGCAACTTTTGAGAATGTTTGTATGTTGAGGCAGCCTGCATGGTAAGAATGGTGGGTAAAAAGAAATTAAATCAGGATGATTGGTTTGACGACGATTTTGAGCTTGCTGATCCAGAATTGCTCTTTGTTGTGTTTGTGAGCATGGTGGTCTGTGAGGATTT
>JAGGCT020004201.1:65000-85000 GCA_017654935.2 Phymorhynchus buccinoides
TCACCAATGTTGTCTATGTGTGTCCCCATCTCTATGTGCCACCAATGTTGTCTATGTGTGTCCCCATCTCTATGTGCCACCAATGTTGTCTATATGTGTCCCCATCTCTATGTGTCACCAATGTTGTCTCTGTGTGTCCACATCTCTATGTGTCACCAATGTTGTCTATATGTGTCCCCATCTCTATGTGCCACCAATGTTGTCTATATGTGTCCCCCATCTCTATGTGCCACCAATGTTGTCTATGTGTGTCCCCATCTCTATGTGTCACCAATGTTGTCTATATGTGTCCCCATCTCTATGTGCCACCAATGTTGTCTATGTGTGTCCCCATCTCTATGTGTCACCAATGTTGTCTATATGTGTCCCCATCTCTATGTGCCACCAATGTTGTCTATATGTGTCCCCATCTCTATGTGTCACCAATGTTGTCTATATGTGTCCCCATCTCTATGTGCCACCAATGTTGTCTATGTGTGTCCCCATCTCTATGTGCCACCAATGTTGTCTATATGTGTCCCCATCTCTATGTGCCACCAATGTTGTCTATATGTGTCCCCATCTCTATGTGTCACCAATGTTGTCTATGTGTGTCCCCATCTCTATGTGCCACCAATGTTGTCTATGTGTGTCCCCATCTCTATGTGCCACCAATGTTGTCTATATGTGTCCCCATCTCTATGTGTCACCAATGTTGTCTATGTGTGTCCCCATCTCTATGTGCCCACCAATGTTGTCTATATGTGTCCCCATCTCTATGTGTCACCAATGTTGTCTATGTGTGTCCCCATCTCTATGTGCCACCAATGTTGTCTATATGTGTCCCCATCTCTATGTGCCACCAATGTTGTCTATATGTGTCCCCATCTCTATGTGCCACCAATGTTGTCTATATGTGTCCCCATCTCTATGTGCCACCAATGTTGTCTATGTGTGTCCCCATCTCTATGTGCCACCAATGTTGTCTATATGTGTCCCCATCTCTATGTGCCACCAATGTTGTCTATGTGTGTCCCCATCTCTATGTGTCACCAATGTTGTCTATATGTGTCCCCATCTCTATGTGCCACCAATGTTGTCTATATGTGTCCCCATCTCTATGTGCCACCAATGTTGTCTATATGTGTCCCCATCTCTATGTGCCACCAATGTTGTCTATATGTGTCCCCATCTCTATGTGCCACCAATGTTGTCTATATGTGTCCCCATCTCTATGTGTCACCAATGTTGTCTATATGTGTCCCCATCTCTATGTGTCACCAATGTTGTCTATGTGTGTCCCCATCTCTATGTGCCACCAACGTTGTCTATATGTGTCCCCATCTCTATGTGCCACCAATGTTGTCTATGTGTGTCCCCATCTCTATGTGTCACCAATGTTGTCTATGTGTGTCCCCATCTCTATGTGTCACCAACGTTGTCTATATGTGTCCGTGTCTCTATGTGTCCCCGTCTCTATATGTCCCCATCATATAGGTACCCGTCTGTAGATGACGCAAACACCTAACACTCCCTAATCCAAACCCTGAACGTTATCTGAAAGTGTATCCCTATTCCTATCACTAACCCTAATCAGAAAAACAAATCCTATCCCTAACCCAAACCCATAACCCGAGAACAAACATAGAGACGAGGGCACATAGAAACGGAGGCGCAAAGAGACAAGGACACAATGGGGGTGACACATAGAGAAGGGGACACAATGAGGGTCACACAGAGAGGCTGGGACACAATAGTAATAATAATAATAATAATGGGAATTTATATAGCGCTCTTTCTCACATGAGCTCAGTGCGCTTTACATTGATAACAATAACATTAAAGGCAAGCAAATAATGAATCATTAGAAAGTAAAATAAACACGATGATTCCGCGCAACGTTCTCTTACTTCCTCACACACACACACACACACACACACACACACACACACACACACACACACACACACACACACACACACACGCACACGCACACGAACACGCACACACACACACACACGCGCGCGCGCGCACGCACACACACACACACACACATACACACGCACGTACGCACGTCTGCATGCATGCAGACACACACACATGCATGCACAAACACACACACACACACATGAACACACGCACGCACACATACACACATACACGCACGCACACACTCACACACAATTAATTATACAAGAGTAAAATAGTTACAATATGAAAATTCTAAGAAGAAACATAGACAACATTCACATTCTCAATCAGGTTTGGATACAATACTGCAACTTAAAATAAAATCATAATGCCATCGACATACCAATTAAATGACTAATTATAATAGACAAATTTTGCAAGAACAAAAACACCCTTCTACTCATTTACAAGCATTTAAAGTTTACAAGACGTAGACATTCTACATACAACATACGAATTATGAAATAATTGTAAATACATTTTTTACAAGATGTCTGCAATGAAACGGACCCCCCCCCCCCCCCCCCCCACCTCACACACAAACACTAATCAATCATAATATGTCCGAAACAAGTGAGTTTTAAGGGCAGAGTGAAAGGCGGAGATAGAGTCAGATGAGCGGACATGTTGTGGGAGGGAATTCCATAAGTAAGGTGCTAAATAGTAGAACGATCGTTCACCAACAGATTTCGTGTGGACCCGAGTAACCTTGAGTGTGCAGCTGTCAGAGGAAGAACGTAGGGAACGAGCAGGTGTGCAAACATTTACTAGTTCGGAGAGATAGACAGGACCAGAAGAGTGAACAGCACCGAAACAAAGGCAAGCTATTTTATACTTGATTCTAGCCTCTACTGGAAGCCAGTGCAAGTTGCAAAATTGAGGTGTTATATGATCAGAGCGTGGAATCTTGAGAGTGAGGCGTGCTGCACTGCTTTGCAGTTTTTGAACACGTTGCAGGAGATACTGAGGACAGCCATAGAGAAGAGAGTTGCAATAGTCAATGCGGGAAAGAATAAAGGCAGAAATAAGAGTTTTCGTGGCTGCAACAGACAGAAAGTGTCGAACAGCACTGATTCGTCTGAGCTCATAATTGATGGAACGTATGAGATTAATAACCTGTGTATGCATTGTAAGATTTGAATCGAGAGTAACTCCGAGATTCTTTGCTGACTTAGAAAACTGAACACAAGCATTGCCAACTGTAAGAGTTTCTGGAAGAGAGATAGGTGCAGACATACGCTGAGGGGAAACAATCAGAGCTTCCGTCTTGTCGTCATTAAGTTTTAATTTGTTGCAGGTCATCCAGGATTTGACATCATGATGGCAGGATTCCATAGACTGAATAGCGCTGTCAAGTTGGGTAGGTTATGCCGATTTTTGAAGCTGGGTATCATCAGCAAATGAATGGTCAATAACAGAGTGACTAGCAAAAACATCAGAGAGAGGAGCAGTGTACAGGACAAAGAGAACTGATCCCTGAGGTACACCACAAGAAATTATTTTCGGATCTGAACTGCAGTTGTTGATCAAGACAGTCTGAATGCGATTTGTTAGATATGAGGAGAACCACTGTAGAATGGATTCCAAAAACACGTTCCAGCCGGGATAGAAGAATGGTGTGATCTATTGTATCAAATGCTGCCGACAGATCTAGGAGAGTCAAGACTGACACTTTTCCATTGTCAAGAGCTAAGAGGAGATCGTTAAGAACTTTAATCAGAGCCGTTTCAGTGCTGTGAGCAGGTCGATAGGCAGACTGGAGGGGGTTGAACAAATTGTTTGCTGACAGATGGTTAGACAATTGTGCAAGGACAATGTTCTCGATTATTTTGGAGACAAACGCTAAGTTGGACACAGGCCAATAACTTTTCAAGTCATTATGATCCATGGTAGGCTTCTTTATCAAGGGTTTAACAAGAGCAGTTGTGTACAGGTCAGGGAAAACACCACTCAGTAAAGAGTCGTTTATAATCTGAGTCATGACAGGCACAACATCAAGACATTCATACAACAAAGGGGTTGGTAAAGGGTCAAGGTCACACGTCTTGGGGGCAGATCTTTTTAAAACATCAAAGACATCTTTCTCAGACACAGGAGAAAAAGCAACAAGAGGGGACTCTATAAAATCTTTGCCTAGGGGGTGGGAGACAGTGGGCTGCAGGTCAAGCTCTTTCCTAATGTTCTCAATTTTGGAATGAAAGAAATCAGAGAAGACACATGGCGATGATGGTGGGGGGTAAACAGTCGGAAGTTTGGTATGTTTAACCCTTGCACACAGTTTGTTTGTAATAGAATACAGTTCTTTACAAGATTTTGCCACTGCAATTTTGGTACTGTAGTACATCGATTTTGCCTGAGCTGTCAAGAAGGTCACAATATTTTTAGCTTTATTATATATTTGTTTATGCACAGTGAGCCCTGAAGAATCTGACTGTGCTTGTGCCTGTCTTCGTTTTTTCTTTGCTTCTTTTATTTCGTTAGGCATCACACTAAACCAAGGACATGAGTCTCTGCTAGAAGAAACTTTGCGTGTAGAAACAGGAGCATGTTTGTCCAATACTGACCGAAGGGCACTATCGTACTCGGCGGCAGTACAAGAACTAGATGTGTACTTAGATAATTCTACTTCAATATTTTTTCCGAAAACAGTTCTGTCGATTGCGCGGATATTTCTGATGCTGCGGTACACGTGTTTGTTGACAGGGAGTTCTATGTCAAACAAACTCACAACACAAACATGGTCAGACTCGAGGTCATGATTGACCTCTGAGGATCGGTGAACTCCATCACTGGGCCTTTCAATCACCAAGTACAGAGTGTGGCCATGTTTGTGAGTGGGTCCGGACACAGATTGATGAAGATTACACATGTCTAACACTTGATCAAGCAGACAAGGGAATTGGTCAAAAAACTAAGTTTCAGTCAGTTTGTTTACAGACGTGGGCCAAGGACGATACACACACATAAAATGCAACACACTATGCTGTGAGGCCAGTGAGATTTGGAACAGTTCGAAGGAAGAGTGGTCGAACGGGAAGGTAGAGGTGAAGGTGAGGTGGGGGGTGAGGGTGTCTCTGTAGATAACAGCGATACCGCCACCACGACGAGAGGGGCGTGGCAGAGACTTGATGGCATAACCCTCAGGGGTCAAATCTGCACAAATGGCTTCATCCCCCTGCGGTTTGAGCCATGTCTCTACCACAAACAGTAGGTCAATGTCATTGTCGGTGATGAGACGGGGACACAATGAGGGTGACACATAGAGACGGGGACACAATGAGGGTGACACATAGAGAAAGGGACACAATGAGGGTCACACAGAGAGACGGGGACACAATGAGGGTGACACATAGAGACGGGGACACAGTGAGGGTGTCACATAGAGAAGGGGACACAATGAAAGTGACACATAGAGACAGGGGCACAATGAGGGTGACACATAGAGAAGGGGGCACAATGAGGGTGACACATAGAGACGGAGAAACAATGAGGGTGACACATAGAGACGGGCACACAAATAGGGTGAGACTATGAGATGGGGACACAATGAAGGTGACACACGAGAAGGGGCAAAATGAGGGTGACACATAGAGATGGAGGAACAATGAGGGTGACATATTGAGACGGGGACACAATGAGGGTGACACATAGAGAAGGGGGCACAATGAGGGAGACACATAGAGACGGGGGCACAATGAGGTGGCACATAGAGAAGGGGGCACAATGAGGGAGACACATAGAGACGGGGGCACAATAAGAGTGACACACAGAGATGGTGACACAATGAGGGTGACACATAGATTTAGGGACACAATGAGGGTGATATATTGAGACGGGGACACAATGAGGTGACACATAGAGACGGGGACACAATGAGGGTGACACATAGAGACGGGGACTCAATGAGGGTGACACATAGAGACGGGGACACAATGAGGGTGACACATAGAGTCTGGGACACAATGAGGGTGACACATATATATGGGGACACAATGAGAGTGATATAGTGAGACGGGGACACAATGAGGGTGACACAGGGAGATGGGGACACCATGAGGGTGACACATAGAGATTGGGGAACAATGAGGGTGACAAATGAGGATGACACAATGAGGGTGACACATAGAGATGGGAAAACCATGAGGGTGACAAATAGAGAAGGGACACAATGAGGGTGACACATAGAGACGGGGACACAATGAGGAAGACACATAGAGTTGAGGACACATTGAGGGTGACACATAGAGACGGGGACACAATGAGGGTGACACATAGAGATAGGAGCACAATGAGGGTGACACATAGAGACGGGGGCACAATGAGGGTGACATATAGAGACGGGGGCACAATGAGGGTGACATATTATATAGAGGCGGGGGCACAATGAGGGTGATACATAGAGACAGGGGCACAATGAGGGTGACATATTATATAGAGGCGGGGGCACAATGAGGTTGACATATTATATAGAGGCGGGGGCACAATGAGAGTGATACATAGAGACAGGGGCACAATGAGGGTGACATATTATATAGAGGCGGGGGCACAATGAGGGTGACATATTATATAGAGGCGGGGGCACAATGAGAGTGATACATAGAGACAGGGGCACAATGAGGGTGACATATTATATAGAGGCGGGGGCACAATGAGGGTGACATATTATATAGAGGCGGGGGCACAATGAGAGTGATACATAGAGACAGCGGCACAATGAGGGTGACATATTATATAGAGGCGGGGGCACAATGAGGGTGATACATAGAGACAGTGGCACAATGAGGGTGACATATTATATAGAGGCGGGGGCACAATGAGGGTGATACATAGAGACAGGGGCACAATGAGGGTGACATATTATATAGAGGCGGGGGCACAATGAGGGTGACACAATGGAGACGGGGGCACAATGAGGGTGACACTTAGAGACAGGGGCACATCGATATGATCCCCTTAATTTCAACCCAACTCGCGCACTTTCTGTGTTCTCAAGCGAATTAAATTATGTTTTTGTTTGTTTTTTGCTTGGTTTTGTTTGCTTCTAATTTTTTAAATCCCATTCTGTGCTGTAATTAAAGGGGCAAAGATATAGCTGGTTAGTTGTGTTCTGTTGACCCTATCTCGATTGAAGAGAGAGAGAGAGAGAGAGAGAGAGAGAGAGAGAGAGAGAGAGAGAGAGAGAGAGAGAGAGAGAGAGAGAGAGAGAGAGAGAGAGAGAGACAGACAGACAGACAGAGAGAGAGAGGAAGAGAGAGAGAGAGAGAGAGAGAGAGAGAGAGAGAGAGAGAGAGAGAGAGAGAGAGAGAGAGAGAGAGAGAGAGACAGAGAGAGAGAGGAGAGAGAGAGAGAGAGAGAGAGAGAGAGAGAGAGAGGAAGAGAAAGAGAGAGCGAAACTGATTTTTGAACCTCGGCGAAGTGTCGTGGGCTTGCTCCACCTTCGCCACAGATTGGCCTGGTCTTGCATTTTGAATCAAATCAAAACGGATTACTATCACCATACCGTGTCACTGGTATTGCAGTGCCTCCAGGATCTGCTCGGAGATTTGAATGAAGATTCGTTGATGGTTAGTCATATAGGCCCTATGTGCTGTTTTGCAGCCGAGTGGACGTAAAACCTAACTTTCATTCAGTTTGTATCAAAGAATACAAACAGACACACGTTGACTTATATACTGTTAAGTAAGACAAATGCATCACCCAGTTATCACACCATTTAATTTTCTCAAAGTAGCAAAACCAAGTCTGTGTGGAGCTTCGCCAGCCTTCTATATCTTCTCTCAAACTGCTCGAGGCAGAGACTTGGGATTTGGGGTGTGGATGGCTGTTGGAGTCCTTACCAGATTTTGCTCAGTGAGGTCCCCCCAGTCATTGTTAACGGTGGCGTTTACATGAAATTTACATTTCCAGTGGAAGGCAAATGGAACAGCCGCCTAGACAACACGTGAGGAGCACGGGTATAGCTAGTATTTTTTATAATTGTAGACTAGCATACTGTTATTATCAGTTATGACTTTGCAGTGGGATATTGCTTTTATCCTATCTCAAGAGACTTGGCGTTTATTCTATGAGGTCGAAGATCGAAAAGGATAAACATCAAGGTCTCGAGCGATAGGATAAAAGCAATATCCCATTGCAAAGTTATAATAACGATTATATACCGATAGTTTACCTCTTTCAGATAAAATCAGCTGACAATCAAACACGCAACGAAGAAGCGAGACGCCGTGCATGCATATCTAAATAATACTAACCACTTCACCGTCACAAGCAAATCCCACTCATCCACGAAGAATATAGTTCTCCAAGTTCTGGTTCTGGTACGTTGAAGGAGCCTATGAAGGCTATGTACTCGACGGAACTGGGAGAGCGCACTGAGAATTAAAATATAAAATCCTTTACTGTCTGGTGGAGTTGACAGCTTTTTAAGAGTTGACCATAGGCTTTTTCACAGTATCCAGGCTGGACCAATCCGGCTAGCGTAGCGTTCACAGGGGATGAACCCCGACCTCCATTTACCACTACTTGTAAATGTAAAAGAAGAGAGAGAGAGAGAGAGAGAGAGAGAGAGAGAGAGAGAGAGAGAGAGAGAGAGAGAGAGAGAGAGAGAGAGAGAGAGAGAGAGAGAGAGAGAGAGAGAGAGAGAGAGGGGAAGAGAGAGAAAGAGAGAGAGGAAGAGAGTGTCGTGAGCTATTTTGATCTTGCATAAGCCATACATTATGAAAGGAAACTGATTACAGCTGGATACTTAAGTCGACACATGCTTAAGTCGACTTTTGCGTAAGTCGACGGATTTATCATTTCCCGGCCAAAAGTGCTCTTTAAAAGACTTTGATAACAACGGATATCTCGACAACGTATAACTCGACGTTCGTCTATGTCGACGAGATTTTTTCTAAACTTCAAACGGATAAGTCGACTTCCTGACTTGTTTTTTCCCCCTGACTTCCTGACTTAAGTCACACCAGTCTTGTTCTATTTTGATCTGTCTCTTTTTGAATGTGTGCGCGCGCATGCCGTGAATGTGTGTGTGTGTGTGTGTGTGTGTGTGTGTGTGTGTGTGTGTGTGTGTGTGTGTGTGTGTGTGTGTGTGTGTGTATGCACGCGCACATGTGTGTGTGTGTGTGTGTGTGTGTGTGTGTGTGTGTGTGTGCGTGCGTGTGCGTGTGCGTGTGCGTGCGTGTGCGTGCGTGCGTGTGCGTGTGCGTGTGTGTGACGTTTGCAATTGTGCTTGACAGTTTTATTGTCGTGTGACGTCAACAATTTCCGGTGGGAGAAAATAGGGACGTTCGCGTACCGTAAAATACTGAGTTTAAGCCCCCACCCCCACCATCCTTTGCACAGTTTGAGGCCCCAAAAAGGGGGTGGGCTTATACACAGTATTTGCCCTTTTGCTCGAAACAGAATTGTAAAAGGAAAGATACACAGCCTGTTACAGGGTGCTGCGGATTTTGTTTTTACCCTAAAGAGCCTGCTACACTACATGTTACATCCCCAATGCCCGGTGAATCCATTCACGCAGGCACGCGCGCGCACACACACACACACACACACACACACACACACACACACACACACACACACACACACACACACACACACACACACACACACACACACACACGCACGCACGCACGCACGCACGCACGCACGCACGCACACTGTAGTACAAATCGGAATTCTGATTTCTACTAGTACAAATCGGAATTCTGATTTCTACTAGTACAAATCGGAATTCTGATTTCTACTAGTACAAATCGGAATTCCGATTTGTACTGACAGCCAGTAGAAAATGGAACCCAGTACACATTAGAATCAACATATTGTTTCAGTTGTAAGAGAAGAAAGACAAAACAAAGGGATTATGTTGTACTGTCTTTTCTAGTGCTGCAGCCAAATGGATTAGGTTGTCTTTTCTAGTGCTGTAGCCAAGGGATTAGGTTGCACTGTCTTTTCTAGTGCTGCAGCCAAAGGGATTAGGTTGCACTGTCTTTTCTAGTGCTGCAGCCAAAGGGATTAAGTTGTCTTTCTAGTGCTGCAGCCAAAGGGATTAGGTTGCACTGTCTTTTCTAGTGCTGCAGCCCAAGGGATTTCACCCTTTTACAAGGTATTTCACCCTTTGTATAGTGTTTGCCTCCAAATGGGGGGGTGGGCTTATACTACTAGATGGGCTAATACTCGGTATTTTACGGTACATAGTTAAAAGATCTTTTCTTTTGGACACTTTGAGTTTACCATGGCTCAACTCAACACTGATGGCCAGTCATAGCATAACTTGCATTCTCGCTGTTTTGCCATGGAAAAGAGTGAGCATTTTTCATACGTCTGGCAAAATTTCATCCACCGGCCCGGCCCTTTAAGAAACGTCTTTACTGTATATACTCTCTCTCTCTCTCTCTCTCTCTCTCTCTCTCTCTCTCTCTCTCTCTCTCTCTCTCTCTCTCTCTCTCTCTCTCTCTCTCTCTCTCTCTCTCTCTCTCTCTCTCTCTCTCTCTTCCTGGTATAAAAACACCTATCTACCTACCCCCTACACACACACGCACGAACACACACACAAAGAGTATAAGTCAACATTATCTTCTGAAAGTGTCTGTGAAGCCGAGATATCCGACTGACGGATAAGTCGACATTTTTTTCTGAAAACGTCTATAAAGTCGAGATATCCGACTGACGGATAAGTCGACTTTTATTTTTGAAAACGTCTGTGAAGTCGAGATAACAGACTGACGGATAAGTCGACTGACGCATAACTCGACATAAAATCAATTGCCGCTGGCACGTCGACTTAAGCGTATTGAAAAACATGAACCTTACTGGCCTTAGCTGTATAAAAATAGCCTTTATAATGAACTATTCTTCTTACACTACAATCACTTAGGCCATAATTATTGTCATTTGGCCAATGACGAACTTTCAGTGATTACGTAATTTCAGTGATTGCGTAATTTCGCTAAGATGACATTTTTGGGTGTCCTCTAGAAGAGCGGAGGAAGATCAACCGCCTGTGCCTATTGCACAAGATCTGTAATGGACTGGTCGATTTAAACCCAAACCAGTACCTGCGCCCCAGCGACCCCAGAACGAGATGAACACAAAGGTTCTTCCTTGAAAGGACAGCTCACCCGGTCCTCTACCATTATTTTCCCCCCTCGCACGTTGAGAGAATAGAATGTGCTTCCAGGGCCGGCCTTGGTGGCAATAACATCAGCCACCAGGCCTGTCTTTGCTAGAACTGAAGATCGACATGCGTACATAGTTTCAATGCTAACTGTTTTTAATTTTATTAAAACACGCTGTCTGCCAAGGTGACCAGTCACTGGACATCAGACGCCCGAAGAGGGCCCTGTCCATCGCCTGGAAGAAGAAGAAGATAGAGATCTGTATCCTTAGGTGGTACGAAACCAACTCTCTCTATATAGCTCTCTCTCTGTGTCTCGTTAAATATTGATGTTCTCTTCTCTCTCTCTCTGTCTCTCTCTCTCTCTCTCTCTCTCTCTCTCTCTCTCTCTCTCTCTCTCTCTCTCTCTCTCTCTCTCTCTCTCTCTCTCTCTCTCTCTCTCTCTCTCTCTCTCTCTCTCTCTCTCTCTCTCTCTCTCTCTCTCTCTCACTAGCCAAAAAGGGTAGAAAAGGAATGATCGAAATTCTTCGTAGTTTGAGGAAGTTAAATTCTATTGAAGTTGGAATATTTAGGAAAATGCTTGACATACGGGGCAGAGAAGTGTGGGGACGTATTGAAAATAAACAAATAGAAAACATCCATACTTTAGCAATCAAAAGACTGTTAAACGTTCCATTACATTCCTCAAACAAAGTATGCTATGGGGAGTCAGGAAGATATCCTTTGTTTATCCGTTCTTATGTTAAATGTATCAGATAATGGATTAAACTAACTAGACTACCATTAACACGCATCTGTTAAAAAAAAAAGCGTACGAAATGCTCTTAAGACAACACGAATTAGGTAAATATAATTGAGTATCAACTGTTAAAAAAGTATTAACAGAAAATGGTTTTGGAATTGTTTGGGTAACACAGGGTGTAGGAAATGAAAAGGCTTCATGCATGAATTGAAACAACGTATGGTCGACTGCTTTAAACAAAACTGGCACGCTGCTATAGCTGAAAAAGATAAATATAGTTGGTACCATTCTTTTAATTAATTAACCCTTTCATCGCCACTGTCGCCTCTTGGCACCACACTAAAATGCATCAATAGAGCGTCTGGTATCCAGTGACCTTATGTTCTTAATTTTGGGAGGTAACGATAGGCCCTATTTTATGCATGCCGCAGAGGAATCCCCAATATTGCAGACGAAATCTTGTCTCTACCCGGGTAAGTTTAATGGTACATTTTGGCTGAGGAATTGCTATCGTTGACAGGGTTTTAAAGACGGGTTGTACCTGAAAAATATTTTGATGTGTTGACAAACAAGTGGTGTAGGGATGCTTTTATGAAATTTAGAACGAGAATTCTAACAAATGGTGGTTCACTCGTGATTTGTTTATAAATTCTGTTTGTCCTTGATGTTCTGATGATTTTGAGGATGAATTGCACTTTTTATTTTCTTGTAAGGAATATGATAAGTTACGCAAAACGTGCCCTATATTCAATAAATTCAATTTACAGAGGTATACTTTCTGTAATTTACTTGCTTCAGAAAATGAAGACGTCATGAAATCCTATGCATTGTTTTTGGCTAAAGCCACTAAGCTTAGAAAGGAAAAATTGGATTGTCGCATATAATTTGCCTTTTATTAACGTATGGTGCATTGTCCAAATTAATCTAAAAGCTACTTATTATTGTTGCTTGGTCACTTCTAACAGGTATTCTTTGGTGTAAGTTTGGTGTAAGTATTTGTGTAAGTAATACGTTTTGTTTTCTGTATTTAAAAAAATCTTATGAACTGATTTTGTTGCCAGTTAGGCTTATATTCTTTAGTTCATGATTTCTGCTTCCTTGTCATTGGAGCTTTATTTGCTAATGTCAATAAATTTCATTTTTTATTTTCATTTAATCTCTCTCTCTCTCTCTCTCTCTCTCTCTCTCTCTCTCTCTCTCTCTCTCTCTCTCTCTCTCTCTCTCTCTCTCTCTCTCTCTCTCTCTCTCTCTCTCTCTCTCTCTCTTTCTGTTTGTCTCTCTCTCTCTCTCTCTCTCTCTCTCTCTCTCTCTCTCTCTCTCTCTCTTTGTCTCTTTCTGTTTGTCTCTCTCTATGTCTCTCTCTGTCTCTCTCTCCCCCTGTCTCTCTCCCCCTCTCCTCCCCTCTCTCTCTCCATCATCCGTAGGCCTACATCTATCAATCCGTCTGTCTGTCTGTCAGTATCTCTGTCTCTCTCCTTCACCCTCAACTTCCTCTCTCTCATGCACACGTTATCTCACCCCTCTGCCTCTCTGTTCTTGTAAAATTTAACTTTAAAAAACCCGAACTCAAAACAAAATACCAACCGGAAGTTTAGAAACCGGAAGCACTTGTCTCATCCATCAGGGATTCTCGCTCCCCAAGTGTGGATAACTCTTCCGTGTGACGTCACAATGGATAAACTGAACAGGGGCAAAGGAAACGGGAAAGTGGGGAAAACTGAATGTGTATAGAAGTGTGTGTGTGTGTGCGTGCGTGCGTGCGTGCGTGCGTGCAAGTGTGTGTGTGCGTGTGTGCGTGTGCGTGTGCGTGTGCGTGTGCGTGTGCGCGTGCGCGTGCGTGCGTGCGTGCGTGCAAGTGTGTGTGTGCGTGTGTGTGCGTGTGTGTGTGTGTGTGTGTGTGTGTGTGTGTGTGTGTGTGTGTGTGTGTGTGTGTGTGTGTGTGTGTGTGTGTGTGTGTGTGTGTGTGTGTGTGTGTGTGTGTGTGTGTGTGTGTGTGTGTGTGTGTGTGTGTGTGTGTGTGTGTATGTGTGTGTGTGTGTGTGTGTGTGTGTGTGTGTGTGTGTGTGTGTGTGTGTGTGTGTGTGTGTGTGTGTGTGTGTGTGTGTGTGTGTGTGTGTGTGTGTGTGTGTGTGTGTGTGTGTGTGTGCAGACAACAATAGAAACACATTCGGACGTTTAAGCTCTTAGACACGTCGCAATGTTAGCGTATCTTAATTAAGCAAAAATGGTTAATGCCGTAATTGCTTTATCAAATGGCCAAAAATGTGATTACTCTTAAACGCATCTTAAACATATATTGTAATACAATCTTCAAATGCAATAACTTTAACTATACAGTATTTTGAGGCTCTGCTAAATAAATGGAATTTATAAATAGAAAGTAAATAAGAACCTTTTGTTTTTTTCTCATTAATCATACTATTTTTCCCCAAACGTTTTTGTTTTTGTTCGTTCAGTTTCCAAGCCAGGCCTTTGTGCATGTTTTCGCTCCTCCTTGTTCGTGTTTTTGTTCATCCATTTTCTTCCTCCCTTCTTGTTTTTGTTCTTCAGCCTTTTCTTCGCTGAAGGTTAGTGAGTGGGTTTTCCAGCAGGCTTTCACGTGTGTAATCCTGGGTCCATTGGAACTCCAATCAATCACAATGTGGTTGGTTTTACCTTTCTTTTGCTGCTTTTCATTGCGCAGCGAATCTTTGCTTTGTTTTACCCCTGTTATCTTCCATTTGCTTCTTCATTCTTTCCATGGTTGTTTTTAGTTGGGTTTTCTCTCTCTCTCATTCTCTCTTTCCTAGTTGCTTACCCCTTCTACAAATCCATGCGTACAAAAACCCCAAGGCAGTGATAAGTCAATAACAGCAAGGGAGAGTCCCGTTGCCCAGTATGAACCAAATGAATAGCTAGGCTACCCGAGTACCCCTCCCCTCCCCCCTTAATAAAAGGGTGACACTGCACAAGAAGGCGACGGGCTTTCCAGTAGTGAGCAGTCCGACTTTCACAGATAGTCTCTGTGACTAAATGATAATACCATACCAAACTATAGCATATCATACCAAACTATACCATAGCATACCACACCGCACCACATCACACCACACCACACCACACCACGCCATACCACACCAAACCATACCATACCATACCATATTATACCAAACCATACAATACCATACCATACTATACCAAACCACACTATACCATACTATACCAAACCATACCATATCATATAATACCATACCATACCAAATCATACCATACCAAATCATACCATACCAAACCATACCATACTATGCCAAACCATACCATACCATACCAAACCATACCATACCAAACTGTACCATACCATACCAAATCATACCATACCAAACCATATCACACCATACCGTACCATACCAAGCCATACTATGCCATACTATGCAAACCATACCATACTATACCAAACCATACCATACCATATCAAACCATACCACACCATACTATACCAAACCATACCATACCAAACCATACCACAACATACCATACCATACCAAACCATATCATGCTATACCAAACCATATCACACCATACCGTACCATACCAAACCATATGATATCATACTGTACCATACCAAACCATATCAAACTATGCCAAAGCATATCATACCATACCATACCGTACCATACCCTACCATACCATACCATACCATACCATACCATACCATACCATACCATACCATACCATACCATTCCAAACCACACCATACCATACCGTACCATACCAAACCATACGATACCATCCACACGTTACCGTACCAAACCATACTATACCTTACCATATCATACCATACCATACCGTACCATACAAAACCATACGATACCATACCACACCGTACCATACCAAACCATACCATACTATACCAAACCATACTATGCCATACTACACCAAACCATACCATGCCAAATCATACCAAACCAAACCATACCATATCATACCATACCATACCAAACCATACCATACCATACCATACCATACCATACCATACCATACCATACCATACCATACCAAACATTACCATATCATACCATACATACCATTCCAAACCTTACCATACGATACCATACTATATCATACCAAACCATACCATACTATGCTATACCTTACCATTCCATAACATACCATACCATACCTTACTGTACCATACCATACCATACCAAACCATACCATACTGTATCATACCATACTGTACCATACCATACCAAACCAAACCATACCTTACTGTACCATACCATACCATACCAAACCATACCATACTGTATCATACCATACTGTACCATACCTTACCAAACCAAACCATACCATACTGTTCCATACCCAACCATGCCACACCATACCATACGATACCTTACCATACCAAACCATATCATACCATACTTATAACAAGTTAACTCCACATGGTACGGATTAGTCAGAACTGGTTTGCACTGGCTTTAGTGCTGTAGGTTGGTTGGTCTTTGACCACCTTTCCCACCGCCATTGCTACATACCTTTTGTCCTGAAATCCCCTTGACCACCTTTCCCACCGCCATTGCTACATACCTTTTGTCCTGAAATCCCCTTGACCACCTTTCCCACCGCCATTGCTACATACCTTTTGTCCTCAAATCCCTTTGACCACCTTTCCCACCGCCATTGCTACATACCTTTTGTCCTGAAATCCCTTTGACCACCTTTCCCACCGCCATTGCTACATACCTTTTGTCCTCAAATCCCCTTGACCACCTTTCCCACCGCCATTGCTACATACCTTTTGTCCTCAAATCCCTTTGACCACCTTTCCCACCGCCATTGCTACATACCTTTTGTCCTCAAATCCCTTTGACCACCTTTCCCACCGCCATTGCTACATACCTTTTGTCCTCAAATCCCTTTGACCACCTTTCCCACCGCCATTGCTACATACCCTTTGTCCTCAAATCCCTTTGACCACTTTTCCCACCGCCATTGCTACATACCTTTTGTCCTGAAATCCCTTTGACCACCTTTCCCACCGCCATTGCTACATACCTTTTGTCCTCAAATCCCCTTGACCACCTTTCCCACCGCCATTGCTACATACCTTTTGTCCTGAAATCCCTTTGACCACCTTTCCCACCGCCATTGCTACATACCTTTTGTCCTCAAATCCCCTTGACCACCTTTCCCACCGCCATTGCTACATACCTTTTGTCCTCAAATCCCTTTGACCACCTTTCCCACCGCCATTGCTACATACCTTTTGTCCTCAAATCCCTTTGACCACCTTTCCCACCGCCATTGCTACATACCTTTTGTCCTGAAATCCCTTTGACCACCTTTCCCACCGCCATTGCTACATACCTTTTGTCCTGAAATCCCTTTGACCACCTTTCCCACCGCCATTGCTACATACCTTTTGTCCTCAAATCCCCTTGACCACCTTTCCCACCGCCATTGTTACATACCCTTTGTCCTCAAATCCCTTTGACCACCTTTCCCACCGCCATTGCTACATACCTTTTGTCCTGAAATCCCCTTGACCACCTTTCCCACCGCCATTGCTACATACCTTTTGTCCTGAAATCCCTTTGACCACCTTTCCCACCGCCATTGCTACATACCTTTTGTCCTGAAATCCCCTTGACCACCTTTCCCACCGCCATTGCTACATACCTTTTGTCCTGAAATCCCTTTGACCACCTTTCCCACCGCCATTGCTACATACCTTTTGTCCTGAAATCCCTTTGACCACCTTTCCCACCGCCATTGCTACATACCTTTTGTCCTGAAATCCCTTTGACCACCTTTCCCACCGCCATTGCTACATACCTTTTGTCCTGAAATCCCCTTGACCACCTTTCCCACCGCCATTGTTACATACCCTTTGTCCTGAAATCCCTTTGACCACCTTTCCCACCGCCATTGTTACATACCCTTTGTTCTCAAATCCCCTTGACCACCTTTCCCACCGCCATTGCTACATACCTTTTGTCCTCAAATCCCCTTGACCACCTTTCCCACCGCCATTGTTACATACCCTTTGTCCTCAAATCCCTTTGACCACCTTTCCCACCGCCATTGCTACATACCTTTTGTCCTCAAATCCCTTTGACCACCTTTCCCACCGCCATTGCTACATACCTTTTGTCCTGAAATCCCTTTGACCACCTTTCCCACCGCCATTGCTACATACCTTTTGTCCTCAAATCCCCTTGACCACCTTTCCCACCGCCATTGCTACATACCTTTTGTCCTGAAATCCCTTTGACCACCTTTCCCACCGCCATTGCTACATACCTTTTGTCCTGAAATCCCCTTGACCACCTTTCCCACCGCCATTGCTACATACCCTTTGTCCTGAAATCCCTTTGACCACTTTTCCCACCGCCATTGTTACATACCCTTTGTCCTGAAATCCCTTTGACCACTTTTCCCACCGCCATTGCTACATACCTTTTGTCCTCAAATCCCTTTGACCACCTTTCCCACCGCCATTGCTACATACCTTTTGTCCTCAAATCCCCTTGACCACCTTTCCCACCGCCATTGCTACATACCCTTTGTTCTCAAATCCCTTTGACCACTTTTCCCACCGCCATTGTTACATACCCTTTGTTCTCAAATCCCTTTGGCCGACATAGTGAGGATGTACCCTGGGAAAGCCTTATAAAATATATATTTTTTTTAGCCCTGCTCGCCGGAATAGCAGAAGTTGGCAACTTCTGCTATCTGGCTGCCATAGTCGGAAACGACAGACAGGCGTACAATACATATTGCAAGGGTATTACCATTATTAATAACATGTCTGAATGCATCGACGTCATTGGAAACTGACACGCTTTCTGTAAGCCAAACCTGTATTAAGCCATTAATACAAAGGTCACTGGCACTCTTAAGGTCGCCTTTTGCTCATCATCAATGTGCCAGGGGCGTGTCGTGTCAAACGGCCTTTAGTCACGGTAGCAATGACACCGCAGAGACTCTCACAGAGAGAGAGAGAGAGAGAATGCGAATGCGAATGTTTATTCAGTTCAGGCCTCTCAAGAGAGAGAGAGAGAGAGAGAGAGAGAGAGAGAGAGAGAGAGAGAGAGAGAGAGAGAGAGAGAGAGAGAGAGAGAGAGAGAGAGAGAGAGAGAGAGAGAGAGAGAGAGAAAGTGCGCGCGTGTGTGTGTTGTTCCCTTTTCATACTTGTGACGTGACGTGCATTTACTGCCTTTTGGGCTCACGTCATTTTTTAAAAACAAAGTGAGTCTATAGTATCGTACGTGTTCGGTTGTGTGTGTGTGTGTGTGTGTGTGTGTGTGTGTGTGTGTGTGTGTGTGTGTGTGTGTGTGTGTGTGTGTGTGTGTGCGCGTGCGTGCGTGCGTGCGTGCGTGCGTGCGTGCGTGCGTGCGTGCGTGCGTGCGTGCGTGTGTGTGTGTGTGTGTGTGTGTGTGTGTGTGTGTGTGTGTTGCGTCCGTGGCCCGACCTTTAACCTTGCACTCCAAACTTTAACGTTGTCGTTTTCTCTAAAAATATAAGGTGTTGGAGGGTTAAAGTTAGCAGGATATTTGATTTTGACGTGAGCCTTCAAGTCATGATGATCAAAGTAGTCAGATGCATCAATAAAGGACACAAGAAAGACTATAATTTGTTGCAGAGATTACTGTTGTGCAACCTTTAACCTTGCAATCTCCAAACTTTAACATTGTCGTTTTCTCTAATTTTCTCTAAAAATACAAGGCGTTGGAGGGCTAAAGTTAGCAGGATACTTGATTTTGATATGAGCCTTCAACTCACAACGATCAAAGCAGTCAGATGCATCTACAAAGAGCATAAGAAATACTATCATTTGTTGCAGAGATTACTGTTGTGCTGTACAGATCAGATACTCATACTGGAAAGAAGACTCTCCATCAGATATACAAAAACGCTGTTTAAAAATAAACATAAGACTTCAGGTGTGTACACATAGGTACATTTTAACGTCGTTAACTTATATTTTCTGTAACAAAGGGGATGTACCGAGTGTGGGGCGTTGACGGCCCGGTTGTTTCGTTTTATTTGCGCCTTTGACAACTGTTGTTCGTGTTCATTCGCGCATCATCTCTGCCCATGCAATACTTATTATCGCACTTCCGGCGACAGCACACACAACAAGGCCTAGGCCTACAGATCAAGCCTTACCTCATAATCAAGTTGGTCACTATGTTTTTCTGAAAGCTT
>JAGGCT020004201.1:92500-110000 GCA_017654935.2 Phymorhynchus buccinoides
GGGTCCATATAGAGACAGGGACACCAAGATGGGGCCATATAGAGACAGGGACACCAAGATGGGTCCATATAGAGACAGGGACACCAAGATGGGGCCATATAGAGACAGGGACACCAAGATGGGTCCATATAGAGACAGGGACACCAAGATGGGGCCATATAGAGACAGGGACACCAAGATGGGGCAATATAGAGACAGGGACACCAAGATGGGTCCATATAGAGACAGGGACACCAAGATGGGGCCATATAGAGACAGGGACACCAAGATGGGGCCATATAGAGACAGGGACACCAAGATGGGTCCATATAGAGACAGGGACACCAAGATGGGTCCATATAGAGACAGGGACACCAAGATGGGTCCATATAGAGACAGGGACACCAAGATGGGGCCATATAGAGACAGGGACACCAAGATGGGGCCATATAGAGACAGGGACACCAAGATGGGGCCATATAGAGACAGGGACACCAAGATGGGGCCATATAGAGACAGGGACACCAAGATGGGGCCATATAGAGACAGGGACACCAAGATGGGTCCATATAGAGACAGGGACACCAAGATGGGGCCATATAGAGACAGGGACACCAAGATGGGGCCATATAGAGACAGGGACACCAAGATGGGGCCATATAGAGACAGGGACACCAAGATGGGGCCATATAGAGACGGGGACACAAAAAGACAGAGACAATAGAGGCAGGGACACATATGGACGGAATCGGGGACACATAGAGACGGGGGCATGATGCTACGTAAACCCAATGCAGCATGTAACAAATCAGAACATTGTTTTCAAACAATGTCTTAATTTCTGTACAACTGTATTATTTAGTTACTTCTGTACAACTGTATTATTGAGTTATTTCTGTACATCTGTATTATTTAGTTATTTTTGAACAACTGTATTATCGAGTTATTTCTGTACATCTGTATTATTTAGTTATTTCCGTACAACTGTATTATTGAGTTTTTTTCTGTACATCTGTATTATTTAGTTATTTCTGTACATCTGTATTATTTAGTTATTTCTGTACATCTGTATTATTGAGTTATTTCTGTACATCTGTATTATTTAGTTATTTCTGTACATCTGTATTATTTAGTTATTTCTGTACATCTGTATTATTGAGTTATTTCTGTACATCTGTATTATTTAGTTATTTCTGTACATCTGTATTATTTAGTTATTTATGTACAACTGTATTATTTAGTTATTTCTGTACAACTGTATTATTGAGTTATTTCTGTACAACTGTGTTATTGAGTTATGTGTGTACAACTGTATTATCGAGTTATTTCTGTACAACTGTATTATTGAGTTATTTCTGTAAACTGTATTATTGAGTTATTTCTGTACAACTGTATTATTGAGTTATTTCTGTACAACTGTATTATTTAGTTATTTCTGTACAACTGTATTATTGAGTTATTTCTGTACAACTGTATTATTTAGTTATTTCTGTACAACTGTATTATTTAGTTATTTCTGTACAACTGTATTATTGAGTTATTTCTGTACAACTGTATTATTGAGTTATTTCTGTACATCTGTATTATTTAGTTATTTATGTACAACTGCATTATTTAGGTATTTCTGTACAACTGTATTATTGAGTTATTTCTGTACAACTGTGTTATTGAGTTATGTGTGTACAACTGTATTATCGAGTTATTTCTGTACAACTGTATTATCGAGTTATTTCTGTACAACTGTATTATTGAGTTATTTCTGTACAACTGTATTATTGAGTTATTTCTGTACAACTGTATTATTGAGTTATTTCTGTACAACTGTATTATTGAGTTATTTCTGTACAACTGTATTATTGAGTTATTTCTGTACAACTGTATTATTGTTATTTCTGTAGTATTTGAGTTTCAACTGTACAACTGTATTATTTAGTTATTTCTGTACAACTGTATTATTTCTGTACAACTGTATTATTGAGTTATTTCCGTACAACTGTATTATTGAGTTATTTCTGTACAACTGTATTATTGAGTTATTTCTGTACAACTGTATTATTGAGTTATTTCTGTACAACTGTATTATTGAGTTATTTCTGTACAACTGTATTATTTAGTTATTTCTGTACAACTGTATTATTGAGTTATTTCCGTACAACTGTATTATTGAGTTATTTCTGTACAACTGTATTATTTAGTTATTTCTGTACAACTGTATTATTGAGTTATTTCCGTACAACTGTATTATTGAGTTATTTCCGTACAACTGTATTATTGAGTTATTTCCGTACAACTGTATTATTGAGTTATTTCTGTACAACTGTATTATTTAGTTATTTCTGTACATCTGTATTATTTAGTTATTTCTGTACAACTGTATTATTTAGGTGTTTCTGTACAACTGTATTATTGAGTTATTTCCGTACAACTGTATTATTGAGTTATTTCTGTACAACTGTATTATTTAGTTATTTCTGTACAACTGTAATATCTAGTTATTTCTGTACAACTGTATTATTGAGTTATTTCTGTACATCTGTAATATCTAGTTATTTCTGTACAACTGTATTATTGAGTTATTTCTGTACAACTGTATTATTTAGGTGTTTCTGTACAACTGTACTATTTAGTTATTTCTGTACAACTGTATTATTGAGTTATTTCTGTACAACTGTATTATTTAGTTATTTTTGGCTTATCTGCAACATTAACAACATGAACAACAATTTCCACAACAACCACAGCAGCAGCAGCAACAACAACAACAACAACATCAATAACTTTTACAACGTGAATCCAAATAAAATGGACACTGCTTAGCAACCCACCGTCTGTTCGCAAGGCTTCGATTCACTACGATCCAATGTTGACAGTTGTGAGGCATTAAATATAAATGCTAATAAATGACTGATAAATGCTAATAAATGACTGATAAATCTGATGAAATCCTACTAGTTCTGGTCACTATGTTTGTAGTCTCCCGTACACGAACCTGATAAAATATATTATTTTTGTATCGGACATTTTGTTTGATTCGTGTATTGCAGTCTGCATGAGTGTAGTGAACGAAAATATTTTTTAGACGGAAGTATTTCATGTGAATCATGACTCACAGACATCGGCACAAACGTATTGTATTGGAGTCAAATCGTATGCTTTTACACTTTCCAAAGATATTGAGACATGTTGAACATAATGTATTATACTAGCTGACATAGTATTGTGTACGTAGCTTACAGTATGTATGCATGCTGGTCTGTCGTTTCCGACTGACAGCCAGATAGCAGAGGGGACAGCTGCTATTCCGGCGGGCTGGGCTAAATTGTGTTTATAGTTTTTAGTTTATATTGCCTAGGATACATCTCCACTCTCTCAGCCAAACGGATTTCTGGACAGATGGCGTTGGGGGAAGGTCCCCAAAGGCCAACCAATCCCTTTGGCTGCAGCACTAGCGCCACTGCAAATGGTCACTTGTTTGAGTCTTCCACCAAAGACAAAGCTGCACCATGATATTCACCACTGTTGAACTGTTTTTAATTGCACAGCTCTCACTTACTGTTGGCCCCTACTACAGGCTGATGTCAACCAGTGATTCAAACCATTTGAGTACAGAGCAAAACTTACACAAAGTGCCAAATGTAATAACATTAAAGAATAACAGTGCATTCAACAAAGTAAATAAAAGTGAGATAGTAATGCTATTCCTAGTTGTATTCTTGTGACGTTTGACAATCGTGTTTTCCCTTTTTGGCTCACGTCGGTTTTTTAAAACAAAGTGAGTCTATAGTATCGTACGTGTTCGGTTGTGTGTCTGTGTGTCTCTGTGTGTGTGTGTGTGTGTGTGTGTGTGTGTGTGTGTGTGTGTGTGTGTGTGTGTGTGTGTGTGTGTGTGTGTGTGTGTGTGTGTGTGTGTGTGTGTGTGTGTGTGTGTGTGTGTGTGTGTTGCGTCCGTGGCCCGACCTTTAACCCTGCACTCCAAACTTTAACGTTGTCGTTTTCTTTAAGAATATAAGGTGTTGGAGGGTTAAAGTTAGCAGGATATTTGATTTTGACGTGAGCCTTCAAGTCACGATGATCAAAGTAGTCAGATGCATCTACAAAGAGCATAAGAAATACTATCATTTGTTGCAGAGATTACTGTTGTGCTGTACAGATCAGATACTCATACTGGAAAGAAGACTCTCAATTAGATATACAAAAACGCTGTTTAAAAATAAACATAAGACTTCAGGTGTGTACAAATAGGTACATTTTAGCGTCGTTAACTTATATTTTCTGTAACAAAAGGGATGTACCGAGTGTGGGGCGTTGACGGCCCGGTTGTTTCGTTTTATTTGCGCCTTTGACAACTGTTGTTCGTGTTCATTCGCGCATCATCTCTGCCCATACAATATTTATTATCGCACTTCCGGCGATAGCACACACAACAAGGCCTAGGCCTACAGATCAAGCTTTACCTCATAATCAAGACGACGTACCTAACATTTAGCCCACAATTCATTTCAGTCTTGAAAAAAATATACGGAAAATCCAGTGTTCGTCGATTTCACTGCCTTCGACGTACGAATCCAGATCAAGTTAGGCCTAGACGATTGATCACCATGTCACCGTATCATGCCATGTGACCCGGATGGATGAGCGTGCAGGCTGCGACCTTCACCTTTGCTTTGTGGCAGAGGTGGGGGGGGGGGGGGGGGGGGGGGGGGGGGGGGAATTAACGAAGCGAAAATTTTCTATAGCATGAACAATCAGTTTAAAACAGTATCAGATCAGGAGTATGGCCTTACGAATTCCGCAACTTCAATTATTAATTTTCTAAGAGGCTTAGACCTACAGGTGTCCGTAGACCCCCCTTACCCCGGGGTGGGGGAGGGGGGGGGGGGGGGGTGGGGGGTTGATCACTATGTTTTTTTTCTGAAAGCTTTGTCAATATGCTTTTCAATTTTACTTGTTTGCCAAAAATAAAAATAGGGCTCCACTATGTTACATGCGCATATATAAACATACATATAATTACATTTTAAACAAAGGCGTCGCCGAGCGGCAGACATGTCCGTCACCAGCAATGCCACGCACTTGCGACACCCCGTCGAGTGTCACATCCTGACACAAAATTGCAAGGGATTCTGTCTTCTAGTTCACGAGATACAGCTTGAAGAAGAAATACATAGCGCAAAGAAGGAAATTTCGGTTTTCACGGTCAAACTTCAAGGCCAAGGTCAGCATGGCGATAATTTATGCTGGGATGTTTTCTACTCTAGGGTATACAGTACCACATACAATCTGAAGCGCTTCTGTCAAGCACAAATGTGGAAAATAAAGCTTAAAACCCAGTTTGTAGACCCCTACCACATTCAAGGCCTACCAATCTCCCGGACCGTGACGTTGACCTTGATCGGTATGCCACCATCAGAACAGGCATAAGCCAAAGTACCTACATGCCAAATTCGAAGACTCTAACACGAACGGTGTGGGAGTTATGGCCCCTTAAATATTTTCGGTTTTCAAGGTCGTAAGCCAAGGTCAAGGTCACGACGGCGAAACATTTTGCGCGGATGCCTTCCTCTCATGGTGACACAGCAGCACACAAAATTTGACGCGATTCGGTCAAGTGGTTCGGGAGATATCCTTGGGACAGACAGAAAAAACAACAACAACAAAAAAAAAAAAACAAAAAACCAGCCCATCGCAATAGTCCGTCGGTGACGGACTAAATACAAACCAACCCATGCAAAGTCCGATCACCTATTTTGACGGACAAATACAAACCAGACGACCACAAAGTCCGATCACCTATGGTGACGGACAAAAACAAAAATACAAACCAGACGACTGCAAAGTCCGATCACCTACGGTGACGGATAATTATGCTACGGCGTGTCGCAAGTGCGTGGCATTGCTGGTGACGGACATGTCTGCCGCTCGGCGACGCCCTTGTTCGGGAGAGCGGTATAGTTGGGGAGGGGGGGGGGGGGGGTAAAACCGAACGTTGCCCGTTCCCGGTGGTGTAATTTGATCTTCTGTCGCGGAGTTCCTGTGGGTGGGCTCTCTGTGTGTGTTTGTCTGTCTGTGTCTCTCTCTCTCGCTTTCTGTCTCTGTCCCCCCCTCTCTCTCTCTGCCCTTGTCTGTAGGGCCTATGTCTCGCTGTCTGTCTGTCTCTGTCTGTCTGTCTGTCTCTCTCTCTCTCTCTCTCTCTCTCTCTCTCTCTCTCTCTCTGTCTGTCTGTCTCTCTCTCTCTCTCTCTCTCTCTCTCTCTCTCTCTCTCTCTCTCTCTCTCTCTCTCTCTCTCTCTCTCTCTCTCTCTCTCTCTCTCTCTCTCTGTCTGCCTCTGTGCCTGCTCTCGGGGCGGAGGACGTTAAACAAATTTTCATTCATCCAACTGGAACAGCAGTTGTCCTCTTTGCTCTCTGTCTATGTCTCTCTGTCTGTCTTTCTTTCTTTGTGTGGTGTCTTTGTCTGTCTGTCTGTCTGTCTGTCTGTTTCTCTCTGTCTGTCTCTCTCTCTCCCCCCCCCCTCTCTCTCTCTCTCTCTCTGGAGGACGTTAAACACATTTTCATTCATCCACATCCTGACACAACATTTGAAGAACTTATGTCTTGTAGTTCACGAGATACAGCTTGAACAATAATATATAGAGCAAAGAAGGAAAGTTTCGTTTTTCAAGGTCACACTTCAAGGTCAAGGTCAGCATGGCGATAATGTATGCTCAGGTGTTTTCTACTCTAGGGTATACAGTGCCACACACAATATGAAGCGCTTCTGTTAAGTACAAATGTGGAAAATATGGCTGAAAACCCAATTTGTAGACCCCTACCACTTTCAAGGCCTACGATCTCCCGGACCAGGACCTTGACCTTGATCAGTATGCCACCATCAGAACGGGCATACGCCAAAGTACCTGCATGCCAAATTTGAAGACTCTAACACCAACGGTGTGGGAGTAATGGCCCCTTAAAGATTTTCGGTTTTCAAGGTCGTACGCCAAGGTCAAGGTCACGACGGCAAAATGGTTTGCGCGGATGCCTTCCTCTCATGGTGACACACCAGCACACAACATTTGACGTGATTCTGTCAACCCGTTCGAAAGATATCCTTGTGACAGACAGAAGGAGAAAAAAATGACCCTCCGATTTTCAGGCTCAGCGATCTTTTTTACCTTGACCTTGACCTTGATCGGTATGCCATCATCAGAACGGGCATAAGCCAAACCACCTTCATACCAAGTTTCAACATCCTATGTTGATCGGTGCCCGAGATATGGCTAAAAATAGATTTTCGGTTTTCAAGGTCGTACGTCAAGGTCACGACGGCAAAATGGTTTGTGCCGGTCTCTTCCTATTAAGGAGGCACACCTTCACACCAAATTTGACGCAATTCGGTCAAGCGGTTCGGGAAATATCCTTGGGACAGACAGAAAAAAAAAAGAAAAAAAAATACAAACCAGCCCATCGCAATAGTCCGTCGGTGACAGACTAAGAAAGAGGGAAAGGGGTAGGGGTAATTGAATGAAAAATGGTGTTTTACGTCCTCTTGGTCATAGACACATATGGGACATTTGTAAATGCAAAGATGGTGGGAATAATACTGGCTACAATGCCCGGAGGCAGTGCAACACCAGTAAAGTACATTGAGAGGCCACGCCTTGCAGGCAGCATGGTCACTCTCTCTCTCTCTCTCTCAGTTTTTTGTGATAGTGTTGTTCATAGACTGTGTAGTGTGGTGAAAGTTGTACGAGTGCAGCATGATGGAGTGGAGCATGTATTGGTGTGTGTTTTGTGCCATTCTGCCACCAGATGTACTGGTTATTTGGATTTCTTTTTTGGCACAGTTCTCGAGTATTCTCGCCGGTCAAGAAACGCCATTTCCCCAACCCCACCTTTCCCAACATCTGGATTCCATTTATTCCATCCCTACAGCCTACCACCATCCCGCCACTACAGCGTCTCTTTCTTCAGAAGAGGGATTCGTTCCCTCCATCTCCACCCCCACTACCCACCACCACCCCTCCCTCCTTGTTCCTTTCGCCCGCGTCTCTTACTCCAGGCAACAGCTTTTATCTGTGGCCCCATCAACACTGGACCCCTGTATAGTGGATGCTATTAGAGGGGCAGGAATTGGTTACCACCTCCCTCGCGCTCGAACACATAGAGGGGGACGTCGAAAGCAGAAGAACATCGGCATTGTGTGTGGAAACAGGCCTGACCCTGCCACTACTACTCAACCCCCGCCAGCTGACAGCAGTAAATCCTCAGAGCAACAACACGGCGTGTCATCCTCGTGTTCCCGTCTTCCAGACAGCGCTAGGCCTGGTAATAGGCTTAGCGACAGTACAACGGCTACAACTAAGCGTTTGGCTGCTAACACGGACAACTTGATTCAAATTCCTCTTTCCTCCTCTGTTCGCAAGAACACTAAACTTACAGTTGCCTCTTTCAACGCCCAATCTGTTGGCCCAAATTGTAGACAGAAAAGAGCTGGCATCACTTCCTTCATCACCGACAATGACATTGACCTACTGTTTGTGGTAGAGACATGGCTCAAACCGCAAGGGGATGAAGCCGTTTGTGCAGATTTGACCCCTGAGGGTTATGCCATCAAGTCTCTGCCACGCCCCTCTCGTCGTGGTGGCGGTATCGCTGTTATCTACAGAGACACCCTCACCCCCCACCTCACCTTCAACTCTACCTTCCCGTTCGACCATTCTTCCTTCGAACTGTTCCAAGTCTCGCTGACCTCACAGCATAGTGTGTTGCATTTTATGTGTGTGTATCGTCCTTGGCCCACGTCTGTAAATAAACTGACTGAAACTTTGTTTTTTGAACAATTCCCTTGTCTGCTTGACCATTGTAACACGCTTCATGGAAACCTGTGTCTGTTAGGGGATTTTAATTTTCATGTTGACTCTCTCACTGATCGTAGCTCTATTAAGTTTTTAGAAGTGTTAGATAATATTATGTACAATCTTCATCAATCTGTGTCCGGACCCACTCACAAACATGGCCACACTCTGGACTTGGTGATAGAAAGGCCCAGTGATGGAGTTCACCGATCCTCAGAGGTCAATCATGACCTCGAGTCTGACCATGTTTGTGTTGTGAGTTTGTTTGACATAGAGCCCCCTGTCCACAAACACGTGTACCCACGTCTACCGCAGCGTCAGAAATATCCGCGCAATCGACAGAACTGTTTTCGGAAATGATATCAAAGTAGAATTATCTAAGTACACATCTAGTTCTTGTACTGCCGCCGAGTACGATAGTGCCCTTCGGTCAGTATTGGACAAACATGCTCCTGTTTCTTCACGCAAAGTTTCTTCTAGCAGAGAATCAAGTCCTTGGTTTAGTGTGATGCCTAACGAAATAAAAGAAGCAAAGAAAAAACGAAGACAGGCCCAAGCACAATCAGATTCTTCAGGGCTCACTGTACATAAACAAATATATAATAAAGCTAAAAATTGTGTGACTTTCTTGACAGATCAGGCAAAAACGATGTACTACAGTACCAAAATTGCAGCGGCAAGATCTAGTAAAGAACTGTATTCTATTACAAACAAACTGTGTGCAAGGGTTAAACCTACCAAACTTCCGACTGTTTACCCCCCACCATCATTGCCATGTGTGTTTTCTGATTTCTTTCATTCCAAAATTGAGAACATTAGGAAAGAGCTTGACTTGCAGCCCACTGTTTCACACCCCCTAGGCAAAGATTTTGTAGGCTCCCCTCTTGTTGCTTTTTCGCCTGTGTCTGAGAAAGATGTCTTTGATGTTTTGAAAAGATCTGCCCCCAAGACGTGTGACCTTGACCCTTTACCAACCCCTTTGTTGTATGAATGTCTTGATGTTGTTGTGCCTGTCATGACTCAGATCATAAACGACTCTTTACTGAGTGGTGTTTTCCCTGACCTGTACAAAACTGCTCTTGTTAAACCCTTGATAAAGAAGCCTACCATGGATCATAATGACTTGAAAAGTTATCGGCCTGTGTCCAACTTAGCGTTTGTCTCCAAAATAATCGAGAAAATTGTCCTTGCACAATTGTCTAACCATCTGTCAGCAAACAATTTGTTCAACCCCCTCCAGTCTGCCTATCGACCTGCTCACAGCACTGAAACGGCTCTGACTAAAGTTCTTAACGATCTCCTCTTAGCTCTTGACAATGGAAAAGTGTCAGTCTTGACTCTCCTAGATCTGTCGGCAGCATTTGATACAATAGATCACACCATTCTTCTATCCCGGCTGGAACGTGTTTTTGGAATCCATTCTACAGTTCTACAGTGGTTCTCCTCATATCTAACAAATCGCTTTCAGACTGTCTTGATCAACAACTGCAGTTCAGATCCGAAGTTAATTTCTTGTGGTGTACCTCAGGGATCTGTATTGGGGCCAGTTCTCTTTGTCCTGTACACTGCTCCTCTCTCTGATGTTTTTGCTAGTCACTCTGTTATTGACCATTCCTTTGCTGATGATACCCAGCTTCAAAAATCGGCGGAACCTACCCAACTTGACAGCGCTATTCAGTCTATGGAATCCTGCCTTCATGATGTCAAATCCTGGATGACATGCAACAAATTAAAACTTAATGATGACAAAACGGAAGCTCTGATTGTTTCCTCTCAGCGTATGTCTGCAACGATATCTCTTCCAGAAACTCTTACAGTTGGCAATGCTTGTGTTCAGTTTTCTAAGTCAGCAAAGAATCTCGGAGTTACCCTCGATTCAAATCTTACAATGCATAAACAGGTTATTAATCTCATACGTTCCATCAATTATGAGCTCAGACGAATCAGTGCTGTTCGACACTTTCTGTCTGTTGCAGCCACGAAAACTCTTATTTCTGCCTTTATTCTTTCCCGCATTGACTATTGCAACTCTCTTCTCTGTGGCTGTCCTAAGTATCTCCTGCAACGTGTTCAAAAACTGCAAAACAGTGCAGCACGCCTCACTCTCAAGATTCCACGTTCTGATCATATAACACCTCATCTTCGTAACTTGCACTGGCTTCCAGTAGAGGCTAGAATCAAGTATAAAATAGCTTGCCTTTGTTTCGGTGCTGTTCACTCCTCTGGTCCCGTCTATCTCTCCGAACTAGTAACTGTCTACTTACCTGCTCGCTCCCTACGTTCTTCCTCTGACTGCTGCACACTCAAGGTTCCTCGGGTCCACACGAAATCGTTTGGTGAACGATCCTTCTACTATTTAGCACCTCACTTATGGAATTCCCTCCCACAACATGTCCGCTCATCTGACTCTATCTCCGCCTTTCGCTCTGCCCTTAAAACTCACTTGTTTCGGACATATTATGATTGAGTAGTGTTTGTGTGTGAGGTGTGTGTGTGTGTGGGGGGGGGGGGGGGGGGGTCCGTTTGATTGCAGAAATCTTGTAAAAAATGTATTTACAATTATTTTATTATTCGTATTTTGTATGTAGAATGTCTACGTCTTGTAAACTTTAAATGCTTGTAAATGAGGTAGAAGGGTATTTTTGTTTTTGCAAAATTTGTCTATTATAATTAGTCATGTAATTGGTATGTCGATGGCAGTATGATTTTATTTCAAGTTGCAGTATTGTATTCAAACTTCATTGGGAATGTGAATGTGGTCTCTATGTTTCTTCTTAGAATGTTCATGTTGTAACTGTTTTACTTGTATAATTAATTGTGTGCGAGTGTGCGTGTGCGCATGCATGTGTGTGTATGTGTGCGTGTGTGTGTGTGTGTGTGTGTGTGTGTGTGTGTGTGTGTGTGTGTGTGTGTGTGTGTGTGTGTGTGTGTGTGTGTGTGTGTGTGTGTGTGTGTGAGTAAGGAAGTAAGAGAACGTTGTGCTTATTTTACTTTCTAATTATTAATTATTTGTTTGCCTTTAATGTTCTTGTTATCAATGTAAAGCGCACTGAGCTCATGTGAGAAAGAGCGCTATATAAATTCCCATTATTATTATTATTAAAGTCCCGAGTTTTTAACAATATAGATAGGTGTAGCGGTAACCACGCCTCGGTTAAACCTCATCGGCTATGGTACCGCCACTTACATTGAGACACTGAGGGTAAGGGTAATTTAATGCACAGAAATAATTTGATTTACACAGTAAAATAAAAATTCATTCTGTTCTCAGATGCACAAGTGTCTACATAACAGTATTATAGTAATACAAATCAGACGTGAGCCTTGAAGGCTTTGCCTCTTGTTTAAACAGAGTTTTGGGCAATGACTAGTTTTTGTTCCCTTGTACATCTATACCTTGGCATTGAGACAAGACAGACTGACAGACAGACAGACAGACAAACCGACAGACTGACAGATTGACAGACAGACAGACTGACAGACTGACAGACTGACAGACAGACAAACAGACAGACTGACAGATTGACAGACAGACAGACTGACAGACAGACAAACAGACAGACTGACAGACCGACCAATTAATCAATAGAATGGGTGCACAGGATATTAGCCTTTCTTGATAGCAGGACAGGCTCTGGGGCCTAGGGGACAAAACTCGAGTTGGATAGGAAACAGTAAGAACGACTACTCTGTCTTGTTAGTCCCCAAAGACTGGACGAGTGGTGTGTGTGTGTGTGTGTGTGTGTGTGTGTGTGTGTGTGTGTGTGTGTGTGTGTGTGTGTGTGTGTGGTGTGTGTGTGTGTGTGTGTGTGTGTGTGTATGTGTGTGTGTGTGTGTGTGTGTGTGTGTGTGTGTGTGTGTGTGTGTGTGTGTGTGTGTGTGTGTGTATGTGTGTGTGTGTGTGTACGTGAGTGTGCGTGCGTGCGTGCGCGCGCGCGCCTGTGTGCGTGTGTGTGCGTGTATGCGTGCGTGCGTGCGTGCGTGCGTGCGTGCATGCGTGCGTGCGTGTGTGTGTGTGTGTGTGTGTGTGTGTGTGTGTGTGTGTGTGTGTGTGTGTGTGTGTGTGTGTGTGTGTGTGACAGAGAGAAAGAGAAAGACACAGACAGACAACAGACGGATTATATATATATAGAGAGAGAGTGAGAGAGAGAAGGAAACAAACAAATACAAAGACGGACATACAGACTGGCAGACAGACTTATAGACAGACAGCACATATAGATAAAATCAGAAACAGACAAAATGGCATTCTCGTTTTCTTTGAGAGTTTGTCGAGTAATACAATCAAAAATATTCTGCTCTTCTATACCTATATAATAAAAGTATAAGTCTCTCTCTCTCTCTCTCTCTTCGTGAACCAGTGAACAAAATCGCTTCAAAGTTTGTGTGGTGGTATATCATAGTATACAGATGGCCCTATGGGAACAGTGTGACCGTGCTGACCTTGACCTTGAAGTTTGACCTTGAAAATCGAGATGTTCTTCTTTACACTATTTCATGAGGTGTATCACATGAATCGGTTAACAGAACGGCTTCAACATTTGTGAAGTAGTGTACCAGGGTGTAGGGATAGTCCCATGGAAAAATAGTAACCGTTGTGACCTTGACCTTGAAAACCGAATGTTTTCTTGATGCCGTGTTTTCACATCGTTGGACTTACAATGCTCAAACTTGGTATTATCGTGGTAAGTAAGAATATTGGGTACCAATCAAGGTCAAGGACAAGGTCAAGGACGTAGACCTTGCAGGTGTCATATTGGTGTTTTGGTCACATCTTCCACATTTTTGCAGCAACATGTTTCAGAATTGGCAGGTTGGTTGACTAGTTCAAGGTCGTGTGACCGTGCTGACATTGACCTTGAAGGTTGACATTGAAAACCGAAACTTTCTTCTTTACGCTATCTATTTAATGTCAGAGCTGTATCTCATGAACCGATGAACGGCTTCAAATGTTGTGTGGTGGTGTATCACGGTGTTGAGATAATCCCATAGAAAAATATACATATATAGAATAGGATGTGTGTGTGTCTGTCTGGCTGTCCGACCTGTAGCTCATGAATCGGTAAACAGAATCACTTTAAATTATGAATGGTGGTGCATCACGGTACACAGATGGTCTCATAGAAAATTTCAGACCGAACTAACCTTGACCTTGAAAACCGATATATTTCACGTCCAAACTGTATCTCATGAAACTGTGCACAGAATGGCTTCACATTTTTGGTAATGTGTCACGTTGCAGGAATGGTCCAGTATAAATGTTTTTATAAACGTGCAGACCTTGACCTTGAAGTTTGACCTGGAACAACGATTTTTGACTTACAATGTTAAACCTTGGTATTGAGGGTGTCATATCTTTCACATTTTTGCAGTTACAGGCTTCAAAGTTGGCAGGTTGGTAGACTGAAGGTCATGTGTTCAGTAGAAAAATTATAACCACGCTGACTTTGACCGTGAAATTTGACCTTGGAAACCGAAATGTCTTCTTTCATACCGTTGGACCTACAATGTTGAAACTCGGCATGGGGTGCATTGGCTAATGGTAATTCTGAATATTGGGTACTCATCAAGGTCAAGGTCAAGGGTGTAGGTTTGAACTTTTCAAATTGGTGTTTTGACCATATCTTTAACATATTTTGCAGCTATAAGCTTCAAAGTTGGCAGTATGGTAGACTGGCTCAAGGTCATGTTTGGTGCAAAGTATTGACTATCTCAATGACCTTGACCTTGACCTTGTCTTTAAAAAATGTTTTTTGCAGTGGCTATAGTTCAGACAGTATTGGATTTATACCCACATAACCATATATATTCTTCATCAACGTGGCCTAAGGAATGCACTACGCAACCATTTGAACCCACAGAATTGAAGCCACTTGACCATTATAATGCATGAAAACGGGCTGTATCGCGAGGCAATGCAACACACTCCAAAACCTGTGCTCATAGTTTCAAAATGGCGAAGCGTAGCGAGCGGGGCGTAGCCGCTAGTTATTTATATATTTTGTTCTCGAGGTGTTTTTTTTGCTGTTGTTGCGTGGTTGTTGCTGGTTTTTTTAATTTATTTTTTGCTGTTATTTACTTCATGTGTCATTTGAACTTATTTAATGGAAAATGTCAACCTTACCCGAATCGATGTTGTCGATACGTGTTCGTCTAGCTGGGTTCGTCTGCTTACAAACATCAAACTTTTATGTTCAATCTGGTTGGTTGGAGAGCATCTACTCTCACGCACAATCTGTTTTTCTTTATGTCCTTGTCTCTCTCTGTCTCTGTTTCTCTCTCTGTTTTTCTGTCTGTTTGCCCCCTTGTACCTGTCTGTGTGTTTCCCTCTCCAGCTCTGTCTCTCTGTGGATTTCTGTCTCTCTCTGCATGTCTGTGTGTCTGTATGTCTCTCTTTGTGTCTGTTTGTCTGACAGTAGTGTCTACCTGTTTGTCTGTATTTCAGTCAGACATCCAGTTCGTCTGTCTGTTAGTCGCTTTTTCCTATTTGTATGTCAGTATATTTGTTGTCTGTCTGTCTGTCTGCCTGTCTGTTTGATTTTCTTTCTCAGTTTCTGTATATTTGTGCCCCCTCCCTTTCTCCAAATTTCTTTGTTCTCTCTCTCTCTCTCTCTCTCTCTCTCTCTCTCTCTCTCTCTCTCTCTCTCTCTCTCTCTCTCTCTCTCTCTCTCTCTGTGTCTCTCTCTCTGTGTCTGTCTCTCTTGTCACTGTTTTCACTGTGTTCAAACATGCCCATTCTGTAACCAAATTGAGAACGAACTGCGTTTAAAAAAAAAAAGAGATGCAATGTTTATACTCCTCTCAGAGAAAAATACATATTGAAGCACAGACAGTTTTCGAATGTTAATTCTATCGAACTGAAACAACTACTTGCGAATGATAACATATATATTACTAGAGATATTGCTATGTACATCTACTATGCACTGAGGAAAAGAGAAGAACTCGTGCCTCAGATAGGATACGCAACATTTATGATTGATGCTGTAATTAGTATATAAATTATACACTTGTTGTCATTTCTTTTTATGTGTGCACCGCACCTGAAACATTAAAATTGTGTTCAATTGTGTTCTCTCTCTCTCTCTCTCTCTCTCTCTCTCTCTCTCTCTCTCTCTCTCTCTCTCTCTCTCTCTCTCTCTCTCTCTCTCTCTCTCTTCTCTCTGATTCAGTCTGTGTTTCTGTTTATCTCAGTCTGTCTCTCAAACATTTTTAGCCTTTCTCTATCTCTTTGCCATTCATTCAAAGCTCTACTCAGTCTCTTTCTATCTTTGCCTCTCAGTGTCTCTGTCTCTCTGTTTCACATTTTATGTTGGTCTGTCTATACCCCATCTCTCTCTCTCTTTTCTCTCTCTCTCCCTCTCTCTCCCCCCCCCCTCTCTCTCTCCCTCTCTCTCTCTCTCTCTCTCTCTCTCTCTCTCTCTCTCTCTCTCTCTCTCTCTCACACACACATATATACTCGCTTTATCCCTCTCCCTTCTCTCTTTCTTGATATTGAATATAGATTTTCTCTCTATTGGATGTTGCCCCTTTCCCATTGTTCAGTTTGACATGAGCAGATGGCCCAGGCATTAAATATTTTGTTCTGTTCAATTGTTCTCCCTCTATGTCTCTGTCTCTCTGTCTCTGTGTCTCTCTCTCTTATCTCTCTCTCTCTCTCTCTCTCTCTCTCTCTCTCTCTCTCTCTCCACTCTCTCTCTCTCCTCTCTCTCTCTCTCTCTCTCTCGCTCTCTCTCTCTCCCAACATGCTCTTTCGATCGTGTGGTTCTCTCGGTTCTCTCGGTTTACACACATCAAACTTTTATATGCAGACCATTTTAAATCTCCGCGTCCATTGAACAATGTGACCATCTCTGTCTCTGTCTACGTCGCTCTCTCTCTCTCTCTCTCTCTCTCTCTCTCTCTCTCTCTCTCTCTCTCTCTCTCTCTCTCTCTCTCTCTCTCTCTCTCTCTCTCTCTCTCTCCGTCTCTCTCTCTCTCTCTCTCTCTCTCTCTCTCTCTCTCTCTCTCTCTCTCTCTCTCTCTCTCTCTCTCTCTCTCCCAATATATGATCAACATGCTCTTAGCTCAAAACGCGTCAAGCCCGAAGGTAACCCCCCCCTGGTTAAACGATAATATAAATGCGAAAAATAAATGCTCGTGAAAGCTTACTACAAACAACAGGTAAAGACGTAGCTTTTAGAAAGCAACGAAACATAATAACAAATTCAAAGCGAGTTGCAAAGAAAAAATAATTTGGCGATCTTATTCGATCTAAAAAGACTCAAAATCTATCTGGAAAGCTATTAACCAATTATCCTGTAAATCTTCAACACATAGTGCTCCCTTGACAATCGATCTATCTGTAGAAGAACTCAACAATCATTTCTGTAGCATAGCTGACCAGCCGACCTAACTAGCGCTAACGATCTATTATTACTCAAGGAGTACTGTTACTCTAAACAATATCAGGACCTTAGTTCAATTTCCAGTTTATGGCTGTACATGAGGTGTACCAAGAATGAAATCAACTTAAACATTCTAGATGTTGCGGATTAGATCTTACTGATAATTATATCTTTAAATTATCTGCGCCTATTATTACTGACTGCCACCTATGACCTTTGCATTGAGAAATGCTGTTATCCCCAATTATTTAAAGATGCAAAACGTACTACCAAAAAGTACGACCCCCAGATCCGTCAA
>JAGGCT020004201.1:120000-142500 GCA_017654935.2 Phymorhynchus buccinoides
TATTATTATTGCATGGTCACATGACTGACTGATAGAATGGTTGAAAGTTTAATTGATTTCTTGACTGATTGATTTAATTTAATTTATGCTGCATGAGCATAGTGTTTGGATGAATGATATATAATGGACCAAAAAGTCTGTTGCCTTGGGCCGAAATGACTGTCTGTTTTGGTTAAAATTTATTTCCTCCTGCCATATTGTTAATTATTCTTTATGAAAGGGTGCGTTATAAGCATTTGCTTGTTGTCACCCTCATTACCTCATCATTGTTTGATTTTGTATGATATTTGAATAAAGTTGTCTAAACCAAATGACTATAGCCTTGGACCAAAATGACTATAGCCTTGGGCCGACATGACTATAGCCTTGGACCAAAATGACTATCAGAACGCTTAAGTTGGCGTTAGTGCCGAGTAGATTGCATTTCCTTCGTGTGTTTTACAAAAGGCTGCAAAATGAACTCCTCATTCTGTTTGTTTGTTTTCTTTCAGCTTCTCTTTCATTGACTTCTTTCCAAGCCCTAAATCCAGTCCACATTATCAGAAAGTGCACGTGCGATGACGTCACTTCCTTGACCCAGCGTGGGTGGCCTATTTTCTCAATAGTGAGCTCCTCTTGTTTCTTCTTAACTCGCTGAACAGCAAAGCAGCTTATTGCGAGATGGGTTCTCTGAGAGAGAGAGAGAGAGAGAGAGAGAGAGAGAGAGAGAGAGAGAGAGAGAGAGAGAGAGAGAGAGAGAGGGGGGGGGGATGGAGAGAGAGAGAGACACACACAGAGAGACACAGAGAGAGACAGAGAGAGACAGAGACAGAGATAAAGAGAGAAATATATTTGTTAATCCTCCACAAACCCCGCCTTTATTTATTTTTCCATTTTGTTCCTTTTCTGTCTTTATGTTCTTTTTTCTTCATTTTTTTCTTTTCTCTCTCTCTCTCTCTCTCTCTCTCTCTCTCTCTCTCTCTCTCTCTCTCTCTCTCTCTCTCTCTCTCTCTCTCTCTCTCTCTCTCTCTCTCTCTCTCATTTTCCCCCACTCTCTCTCTCTCTCACCCTTTTGTATTTATGAAAAACTAAGATGGACATTTTCAACATGTTTGGGTTTCTGTGTGACCTATTGTTTGGTGTACTGACACATTCATACTGTGTGAAGCTATTGTGTGAGCGTGTATGTGCGCGTGTGTATATGTGTGTACAGTGTGTGTACATGTGTGCGGGTGTGTGCATGTGCGTGTGTGCCACTGAATGTGTGTGCCGGTGAATGCATCTGCCTATCTGCGATTATTTTAGTTCTTTTTTTATGTAACGCATTTCTAACAAGAACTAAGCTACAAAAACATTAACAACACATTCTTTTACTAGGCTTATTTTGAGAGTAACATTCTGCACTGTACCTGCTGTTCAAAAATATTTGTTCATTTGCATTTGTTTTCTTTTGAATGCTTATACACATTTTCCCAACTAATATTACATGGTTACTTGCACCTTGTGTATTATTTTCTAGATTAATTCTGCTTATTCCAAATAACACATCAAACACGGTTAGATTTAGTCTTAATCCAATTTGAGTGTGAATGCAATTTTTGATTTGTTTGCGAATACTCTTACTGGAGGACATTTGAAGAAAAAATTATCTAAATAATAATTTTCATTTCTGTAAATAGAGCATTAATTGTTTTCTACAAGTTTCATTTTGTTCAATAGTATATTTGTAGGATACATATTATGCAGTATATTCCATTGAAGCTCTTTTAATCGTGTTTCTTTAGTAGAGTGCTTTGCCATTAACCAAGTCTCTTTGTTCAATTCGAAGTTAAGATTTCTTAGCCAAAAATCATGAGCACACGGTTTTAAATCACTGATATTGTTACTATTTTCTCTCAGTATTTTCCGGATCAGTTTCAGCTTTGAGAAAATGAGTTTATTTTCCAATTGATTGGTTGAGTGTTGTCCCTCTGGAGGGGGTTATGTCATCCAATGTTTCCAAGGCTCTGGTATTGCGTCAATCAGCGCATAACCATTTTGAGTTTGAATGAAAAGAAAGAAGGGTTGTTCGTGTTGAAATATATCATCAATGTAATATCTTTTTTAAAGAAAAGGACGGGAAGGTTTTGTTTAACTCCTTGACTGCCAGAGAAAATTAAAGAAAAAAATAATTGGGCAAATCATGCCATGAAAAAGACAACTGATAGAGCCAATCTGGCAAAATGGTCTGGGGGTATAACTCTCTTGACTGTGTTAAAGCAAACACCAGCATATTATCAGGGTTATGCCTCTTCTGATGTCATCAGGTCAGTATGTGATACGTTGGTGCAAGTCAAGGGGTTAAAGGGAAAACACACAAACAAACAAGAACATTCATGTGTATCCAAAACTAGTCTCTCTCTCTCTCTCTCTCTCTCTCTCTCTCTCTCTCTCTCTCTCTCTCTCTCTCTCTCTCTCTCTCTCTCTCTCTCTCTCTCTCTCTCTCTCTCTCTCTCTCTCTCTCTCTCTCTCTCTCTCTCTCTCTCTCTCTCTCTCTCTCTCTCTCTCTCTCTCTCTCTCTCTCTCTCTCTCTCTCTCATACATATGCAATGCTTTTGTTTTCATTACCAACCAACCAACCAACCATATGACGAGGGTCGTATACCAGAACGTAGCATCACAAAGGAACGAAGATGGCCGTCAGTGCCTTCTGACAAGCAGCCCACAACACTGACCAATGCTAACACACACAGACACAGCTCTCTGTCTCAGTCCCACTGTCTCGGTCTCTCTCTTTCTCTCTGTATATTCTCTCTCTCTCTCTCTCTCTCTCTCTCTCTCTCTCTCTCTCTCTCTCTCTCTCTCTCTCTCTCTCTCTCTCTCTCTCTCTCTCTCTCTCTCTCTCTCTCTCTCTCTCTCTCTCTCTCTCTGTCTTCCTTAATGTCTGACGATCGTAGTCCTTTAAAGTTTTACAAAATGTTATTAAATCTTCATCATGGAAATAAGAACAACTGGGTTTCTGCTGTTTGTTTCACGTTTGGGTATGCATGGGAACAACACGGAGTAGGTAATATTAATGTTTTCATAAGGAAATTTAAACAGAGACGTATTGACTGCTATGTGCAAGGTTGGGAGTCTGAATTGTCTCATGAAGAGCGTTACTCATTCTATGAATCATAAAAAAAAAGTTTATCAATGTTTAGACTTGGTGTATCTGCCTTAAACACACATCGCAAACGTTATTATAAAAACTCATGTTTCGATTGTCCTTTTTGTAAAGATACTCCTGAGACAGAAGTCCAGTTAGTATTTAAAAACTCATGTTTCGATTGTCCTTTTTGTAAAGATACTCCTGAGACAGAAGTCCAGTTAGTATTTGTTTGTCCTAAATACTCAGACATTAGGAAGAAGCATATTCCCAATAAATTCTACAAACAACCGTCTGCTTTCAGATTAACATTATTAATGTGTGGTTACAAATGTACATTGAAACTAGCTCATTTTCTTTCGGATGCTTTTAAGTTCCGTATCGAAGCTTTATCTTCTATCAGTTTACTGAATCTTTGCATGTAGATTAGTTGACATTGTTGTCTTCCTTTTGTAACCCCCCTCCCTCTGACATGAGCAGAAGGCCTGGATCAGTAAATTTTGTGAATTGTGAATGTGAATCTGTGTCTTCCTTCTCTCTCTCTCTCTCTCTCTCTCTCTCTCTCTCTCTCTCTCTCTCTCTCCCTCTCTCTCTCTCTCTCTCTCTCTCTCTCTCTCTCTCTCTCTCTCTCCCTCTCCCCCCCTTCTCTGTCTGTCTGTCTGTCTGTCTGTCTGTCTGTCTGTCTGTCTGTCTGTCTGTCTGTCTGTCTGTCTGTCTGTCTGTCTGTCTGTCTCTCTCTCTCTCTCTCTCTCTCTCTCTCTCTCTCTCTCTCTCTCTCTCTCTCTCTCTCTCTCTCGTTTTCTTTAGGCCTACTACATAATATTATGTCCAGATCAGCGTACAGTACCAGATTTATGAAACGCCAAACCAGATCCGGAGGATGCTTTGTTGGACAGAGCCAGGCCGGCATATATAGAAGATCCGGATGAGTCTTCTCAAGGACTTTTGAGAGAGAGAGAGAGAGAGAGAGAGAGAGAGAGAGAGAGAGAGAGAGAGAGAGAGAGAGAGAGAGAGAGAACTCAGGAATTCAGGAAAGGACCTTGGGCCACAATACAAATTGTGGGAGGGGACACAGGGGTTGCGAGAAAACAAATAAACCATAGTACAATTACATGTAAGCAATAGTTGCTATACAACGTGAGAGAGACAGAGTGAGAAATACAGAGACAGAGAGAGACAGAGACATAAACAGAGACAGAGAGAGGTGGCGTGCACTTCTATAGGTTTAATTTCTGTCTGTCCATTTCCACCCTCAATCCTTCCATCTACAAGGGGTTTTCCCCCTTTAATGTAGGTATTTAAAAAAATAATGTGTATTGTGAAATCCATAGTTTATGTAGGTGTTTGTAAATGTGTGTTGTTCGCTGTGAACTAATATTACTGTTTTTCCCCCTAAATAATTCTGTTCATGTTTTTGGAGCACGGTTTGTGTGCGTGAGTTAACATTACTTTTGTATGTTTTCATGTAAAGCGTGGTGAGTCAGGAGAATAGCGCTACAGAATTATTATTATCATCATCATCATTATCATCATCATCGTCGTCATTATTATTGTTATTATCATTATTATTATTATTATTATTATTATTATTATTATTATTATTATTATTATTATTGTTATTCTTCTTCTTCTTCTTCTTCTTCTTCTTCTTCTTCTTCTTCTTCTTTTTTTTTTTTATTTTATTATTTATTCTTCTTATTATTCTTATTATTCTTATTATTATTCTTATTCTTATTCTTATTATTAACATTATTATTATTATTATTATTATTATTATTATTATTATTATTATTATTATTATTATTATTAATGCTGCTTTTGCATGATCGTGGCACTAAAGTGTGGAGGATTGTTAACCCCTCCCCCCTCTCATTGGGGTCATCTTTTTGCATAATCATTTGTCTATTTGTCGGTTCATATGTCTGTCCACACTGTCCAACACATGATGCTCTACGATGCCAAACCTGGCCGGGGGGGGGGGGGGGGGGGGGGGGGGGGGGGGGGGGGGGGGGGGGGGGGGGGAGGCAGCTTTGGGACAACCGCACCGACCTAGATAAGACAGTGGACTTCGTCATGGCGACCAACTTGAAGGTCTGACGCTGCCAGCTACATCGACCGCTGAAGAAGAAGAAGTCTGTTTATCTGTCTGGTGTAGGGCTACTCTTGTGTTGGTAGGGCAGGTGAAGTCAGTGCGTCATCAGCACCTTCGGGTGTTTCTATTTTATTGTTTACTAGCAGCAACGCCCCGCGATTGCTACGCCCTGGGCTCGCATCGCTTTGCGGCAGCTTTTCCCTGCACAGGTCTTTAGAATAGCAGTTGGCAGAATAGCACTTCGAAATAATTATTATCTCCCACTGTAGTCCATGTTTACGGAGCCCCCTCGGCTCTCACTCTCACTTCAAAATGTCTTCCACTGCATGCTGATCACGAATATAATGGTTATAGTGGTCTAACGCCAACGGTTTAGAAATAATGGGCACTTTGTTTTCAGAGTCCTCTCAGGTCTCACTCTCACTGTGCTATTGGCCCTTCAAATTGTCTTCCACTGCATTCCCCTGTTAATGCTGATCACAAATATATATAGTTATAGTGGTCTAATGCCAACAGTTTTGAAACTATGAGCACTTGTTTTCGGAGCCCCCTCAGCTCTCACTCTCACTATGCTATTAGCCCCTTCAAAATGTCTTCCACTGGGTTTCCGCTGTGATGCTGATCATGAATATATATAATTATATGGGTCTAGCGCCAACAGTTTTGAAATTATGGGCACTTTTATCCGGACAGACCATCATCATGTAGCAGCTTCAAGGTCAAATGTAAAGGTCCAGGTCAAGTGGCTTTTAAATGCATCCAACTGCATTCCTTAGATCATGGTGATCAAGAATGGTTTCGTGGATGTGTGAGAGGGTTCGCCCAGTAGGTCGTTTCGGCAATTTTTGTAATTATGGTGTGCAACCACATGGTTGTAGTTTGTTCAGAAATTTAATAATAAAATTTAGAAAAAATAGAATTATAATTTTGTAGGCACAGAGATCACGTGATGTATTCAAAATGAAAACAACTCAGTGCTGATAGCAGCTGGTCACTAGTTTAAGAGTTGTCAGTCACCTTTCAGTCTGCTAGAAGCAGTTTGCTGTTTTGGGAGCCCACTGGTTGTCATAGTGAGTACATTCTAGTGATGTTATGAACAAAGTTGAAGTATTTACTAATGCATTTTAAGCTGGGATGTTCTGGAGTTTTCATGTTGGCACTCAGACTGTGACTATCAACCAACAACAAGTTTTAGTTTATATTCGGGAGAAACATGAGTAACGTGGTTGTGAACTCTGCTCTGTTTCGTTCTTTTCCTTCTCTTTCTCTCTCCCTGTCTTACTATTTCTGTCTCACTGTCTGTCTGTCTGTCTGTCTGTCTGTCTGTCTCTCTCTCTCTCTCTCTCTCTCTCTCTCTCTCTCTCTCTCTCTCTCTCTCTCTCTCTCTCTCTCTCTCTCTCTCTCTCTCTCTCTCTCTCTCTCTCTCTCTCTTTCTCTCGGTGAAAAGCGTAGATTTGAGTGAACAATGGAAGTTTAATGCTGCACTCTGTTTTAGTGAGGAGAAATTTAGATATTTCTTTTGTATGGAAATTGAATGTTTTAAAAGGAAAATGTTATAAAATTCAGCGTTGTAAGAGTGAAAGTTCTTAGCTGTATTTAATGGAGAGAGGATTTGTTTGTAGATCAACTAGATGCAAGTTGTGTGGAGCTGAAAGTGAAGTCGATTTCTGTGACTGTGCAAATGGTAACTGATAGTGTACAGTTCATTGTGGCATATATTGATATTTTATAACACCATGTAGTTAACTTTACAGATTGTTTGGGAGTAAGAATTTGAATGACATTTACTACAAAACTTAAGCATGGTCTGTACAGTGTGGACTGAGGTCAAAGGTTCCACTGAGTTCAGTTTCTCGTTAAGAGCCCCATGATGCTTGTGGTAAGATAGACTCTGGTGTGGGCTGATGGAATAGCCTCATGTAGATTGAATGGCGCACTGGTTACAGTTACTTGTTAAGAGTCCTGTGTCAAATTGCTAGTGCTCTGCAATTGGCATAGTCTGTTCAATGTGGTCGGTTTCGTGGTTATAATCAGAGTTTTTATACTGCTACCGGGAATTTGGGTCATTCCTGTCCGGTTTGCAAGTTGCGAAATCTGTTGTTTTACTGCTACCGGGAATTTGGGTCATTCCTGTCCGGTTTGTGTGTTTAGAAATCCGTTCAAACTTTTGGAAAGCAAGACTGTTATAGAATGGCTATTGTAGGAATGCAGAAGTTGATGTGAGAATGTAATGTCACATTAAAATGTTTTAGATAAGTTGATGTGAGAATGTAATGTCACATTAAAATGTTTTAGATAATTAACTTTGTGTTTTACTTTTATAATAGATACTAATGAGAGTATCAAATGTTTTATTTTTACAGGCGTGCAAAGTGTACAATAAATAAAGATATCAAACCAAGACTGGAGTCCTGACTGATCCGAGAAGCGGATGAGTAGAACCCCCACCCCTACACGGACAACCCCAACCCGATTTCCGCACCCTGTTACAGATGTAAACCCAATGGTGTCTAAATTACAGTCACAGGTAAAAAAGAGAAGTTCAAAATTCAAGGTCAAGGTTATTAGGATAATCAATACTTTGCACCACACATGACCTTGAGGCAGTCTACAAACCAGCCAAATTTGAAGCCTGTAACTGAAAAAATGTGAAAGATATGGCCAAGACGCCAATCTGACCCTCCAAGATCTATTACCTTGACCTTGACCTTAATCAGTATCCAATATTCCAAATCATCACCGTCCTATGTTTAAAGATTGTAAGTCCAACAATATGGAAGTTATGGTCTCAAGAAGAAAGTTTGGTTTTCAAGGTTAAACTTCAAGGTCAAGGTCAGCACGATTATATTTCTTTCTATGGGACCATTCCTGCACAATGGTACACCACCACACAAAATTTGAAGCCATTCTGTACACTGATTCATGAGATACAGCTCGGACATGAAATATACTGCACAAAGGAAATTTCGGTTTTGTGAGTCTTCCTTGGCGGACGTTTGCACTGGTGGTTAAAAATTCAGGATCTTAAAAGGTTGTGATATGCTATATATGGTTATAAGGGTCTATGGACAACGGTTTGGGCACAATCGCCTGGACAGACAGACAGACACACACACACACACACACACACACACACACACACACACACACACACACACACACACACACACACACACACACACACACACACACACACACACACACTGATTTTAGCCGATTATAGTATTCATTGAAGGTAAAACTTCAAGGTCAAAGTCAGAACGCCAATAATTTATGATCGGGTGTCTTCTACTCAAGGTGAAACACTGCCACACAAAATTTAAAGCGATTCTGTCAAGCAAACATGTGAAAGATATGGCTAAAACACGAATTTATAGACATCTACCACATTCAAGATCTACCGATGTCCTTCACCTTGACCTTGACCTTGCTCGGTACACCATATTCAGAACTACCAGAAGTCAGTGCACATACATACCAATTTGAAGTCTATAAGTCCGATAGCATGGAATATATGGCCCATAAATTAAATTTAGGTTTTCAAGGTCATACGTCATGGTTTAGGTCAGCACGGGCACAACTATTATATGGGACCATCTGTGTACTATGATACACCACCCCACAAAATTTGAAGCGATTCTGTTCAGTGGTTCAGGAGTTACAGGGTAGAAAGTTACACACACACACACACACACACACACACACACACACACACACACACACACACACACACACACACACACACCGCAATACTTTTATTATATATGCATAGATTGTTTTGTTTATATCTCAGCTGCAGAAAGAGGTAATCTTAAATGAAATTGGGCTGTTTTGTTAGGTTGGTTTTGTTTGCGTATGTAGTGTGTGTGTGTGTGTGTGTGTGTGTGTGTGTGTGTGTGTGTGTGTGTGTGTGTGTGTGTGTGTGTGTGTGTGTGTGTGTGTGTGTGTGTGTGTGTGCGTGCGTGCGTGCGTGCGTGTGCGCGTGTGCGTGCGTGTGCGTGCGTGTGCGTGCGTGTGTGCGTGTGCGTGTGCGTGCGTGCGCGTGTGCGTGCGTGTGCGTGTGCGTGTACGTATGCGTGCGTGCGTGCGTGCGTGTGCGTGCGTGCATGCGTGTGTGTGCATGTAAGTGTGCGTGTGTGTGTGTGTGTGTGTAAGCGCGCGCGTATGTGTGTGTACGCGCGCCTGGGCACACGTATGTAAATGTGTGATTTAATTAAAGAAAGAAGAGATGGAGAGGAAAATAACTAAAATAAAATTAAGTTATAAATTAACACTTTCTGAGTCTGACCAGACACTGACAGTGACGCATGAAGGCACCGACTTAAGACTGAAATAAATTATATGAGAATAAAAGACAACGTCCGGTCATCCCACGGATTATATAATAAATTACTGATCAGTGGTCACAGATAAATTCGATGTGCCCCTTGTTTCTGTATGTCATCGTCTCTATGTATCTCCGTCTCTATGTTTCACCCTCATTGTGCCCCCATTTCTATATTATGTCCCATTCTCTATGTATTCTCTATGTCCTCGTCTCTATGTATATCCGTCTCTATGTGTCACCTTCATTGTGCCCCCATCTCTATATTATGTCCCATTCTCTATGTATCTCCGTCTCTATGTTTCACCCTCATTGTGCCACCATCTCTATATTAATATAAGTTATGTCCCGCTCTCGATGTATGTCCGTATCTATGTGTCATGTCACCCTCATTGTTCCTCCATCTCTATATTATGTCCCATTCTCTATGTTTCCCCTCGGGTTAGGGATAAGGTTATGGTTAGGGATAGGGTTTGGATATGGTTAGGATTAGGGGTACGGTTATGGTTAGGGATAGGGCTTGGATTAGGGTTAGGATTAGGGATAAGGTTAGGGTTAGGGATAGGGTTTGGATATGGTTAGGATTAGGGGTAAGGTTATGGTTATGGTTAGGGTTAGGATTAGGGATAAGATTATGGTTAGGGATAGGGTTTGGATATGGTTAGGATTAGGGGTAAGGTTATGGTTAGGGATAGGGCTTGGATTAGGGTTAGGATTAGGGATAAGGTTAGGGTTAGGGATAGGGTTTGGATATGGTTAGGATTAGGGGTAAGGTTATGGTTATGGTTAGGGTTTGGATTAGGGTTAGGATTAGGAATAAGGTTATGGTTAGGGAAAGGGTTTGGATATGGCTAGGGTTAGGGATAAGGTTATAGTTAAGGATAGGGTTTGGATTAAGGTTAGGATAAGGGATAAGGTTATAGTTAGGGATAGGGTTGGATATGGTTAGGATTAGGGATAAGGTTATAGTTAGGGATATGGTTAGGATTAGGGATAAGGTTATAGTTAGGGATATGGCTAGGATTAGGGATAAAGTTATAGCTAGGGATAGGGTTTGCATTAAGGTTAGGATAAGGGATAAGGTTATAGTTAGGGATAGGGTTTGGATATGGTTAGGATTAGGGATAAGGTTATAGTTAGGGATAGGATTTGGATATGGTTAGGATTAGGTTTTTGTGTCCACATACAGACGGAGGACGGGGACACATGGAGACGGTTAGTGCCAACAAAGAGTTGGACAACAGACGGTCTTCAGTGAAGAAACCGCCCTTAATCAGAGAGGAATGTATCCTCTGCCTTAATATCAAGTGTTTTGGGCCTGAACTCCCTGTTACGCTGTAAGTGTTTAGGATACATATAGAGATGGGGAAATTTAGAGACGCCCCCCCCCCACCCCCCGTGGGGATACCGCGGGGTCTTTCGCACAAATAGTTTCCCCACCTTCTGGAAGTTCTATGCTTGTAACTTCCTCTAATCTGCCACTCTCATTGACTCCGCCTTTTCCCTTTGCTTTCTGTCATCTACCATCTGTCTGACTTATTGGCCCATTCTCCTGCCTTTAAAAAAATATTCCAAATACTTTTTCTCCTTTGAGCTCCTCCGAAATCGGAACATGTTGGCTGTACGCAGCGGGGAGACCAGTGAAAACAGAAAACCGGACACATACGTACCTTACCCATTATGTACGCAGAAGACGCAGAAGAAGAAGAAGAGACGGGGACACATAGAGACAGTGCTAGGTAACCATGACTGAAGCCGGCAATATAATCCGGTGACTGGCTAGACACACAATGACCAGACCAGTGATCCTGGGCATATTATAATATACTAGCGCAACGCCCCGTACCGGTAACGCCTAGTACCGGTAACGCCTTGTACAGGTAACGCCAAGTACCGGTACCGCTGAGTACTGGTTTCGCCGGGTCCGCAAAATATTATATTTTTTACTTTTGTGGCTGAAAATACAATTTTTTGACCCCTACCACTTTCAAGGCCTACCGATCTCCATGACCTTGACCGTGACCGGTATGCAATCATCATAACAACCATAAGCCAAAGTACCTACATGCCAAGTTTGAAGTCCCTAAGACCAACGGTGTGGAAGATTTTCGGTTTTCAAGGTCATACGCCAAGGTGAAGGTCATGATGGTGATAATTTATGCGCGGATGCCTTCTCTCATGGTGACACGCCACCACACAAAACTGGAAACGATTCGGTAAAGCAGTTCAGGAGATATGCGTGGGACAGTAAAACCCAATCATTAGACCCCTACCACTTTCAAGGCATACCGATCTCCCTGACCTTGACCTTCATTGGTATGCCATCATCAGAACGGCCATAAGCGAAAGTACATCCATGCCAAGTTTCAAGACTCTAGGACCTGCGGTGTGGAAGTTATGTCCCCTTAACGATTTTCGGTTTTCAGGGTCATACACCAACGTCAAGGTCAGGACGGCAAAACGTTTTGCACAGATGCCTTCCTCTCATGGGGACACACACCACCACACAAAAGTTGAAGCGATTCGGTCAAGCGGTTCGGGAGATCCTTGGGACAGACAGAAAAGAACAAACAAACAAACCAAAAAAGGAAACAAACCCTAACAGCTGGGATTTACTACCGCAAGTGTGTGGAGCTGCGTGTGGTCTCCCCCCTCCCCACGACCCCTTGGCGGAGGTTTCCAAACAGTAAGGACGGCATGACCTTCCGAGGGTGCCAAGGATGCTTGATACCAAATTTGGTGTCGATCTGTTGAGAACTGTGGCCCCCTTCGATTGGTTGAGAACTGTGGCCCCCTCCAGCCCACCCCCCTGAACACCCCCCCACACACACACACCCGACCATCCCACCCCTCACCCACCCCTCACCCCTCCAGACCCCCCTCATCCCCTCCCTCATCCCCTCCCCCCCCCCCCCCCCCCCCACCCCCTCCCCCCTCCCCCCTCCCCCCCCCCCCCCCCCCCCCCTCCCCCCCCCCCTCCCATCCCCCCCCATGCTCACAGCTCACACGCACTTGCCGTTAGTAAATCTGAGCTGCGTGTGGTCCCCCCCTCCCCACGACCCCTTGGCGGAGGTTTCCGAAAAGTAAGGACGGCATGACCTTCGGAGGGTGCCAAGGATGCTTGATGCCAAATTTGGTGTCGATCGGTTGAGAACTGTGGCCGTGCATAAGGGACACACAGACAGACAGACAGACAGACACACAGACAGATTTTGAAAATATATATATAAAGATCTCGGGACAATGACCAGTCGGACAGTCTTTGGCTTATAATGATGCGTCTTTAAGAAAATAAAAGGCGTGGTCGCACATACACGTATATACACACAAACACGTACGTACGCACACCCGCAAGCACACACACGCGCACACACACACACATACACACTTACGCGCGCGCGCATACACACGTACATACACACATCACACAGACACATCACACACACACACACACACACACACACACACACACACACACACACACACATACACACACACACACACACACACACACACACACACACACACACACACACACACACACACACACACACACACACGTGTGCGCGCCTACGCTCACACATACACAGTTGACGCATTTCATTTCTGACTACCAAAGTTGCTTGCTAGCTATATGAGTAGCTCGCAGACTGATTGCATGTCTTATAAGCGAACTCTCTCTCTCTCTCTCTCTCTCTCTCTCTCTCTCTCTCTCTCTCTCTCTCTCTCTCTCTCTCTCTCTCTCTCTCTCTCTCTCTCTCTCTCTCTCTCTCTCTCTCTCACACACACACACACACACACACACACACACACACACACACACACACACACACACACACACACACACACACACACACACACACACACACACACACACACACACACACACACACACACACACACACACACACACACACACACACACACACACACACACACACACACACACACACACACACACACACACACACACGACGCGTCTCACTTCCACTACCTAAGTTGCCATATTCTGCCTATCTGACGGAGGGTCTAACTACAAAGACTTGTTCTTCTACTGCCACAGTCAATAAATCAATTATTGTTCACCTCAAGTGTTTGTTCGTCCTTGTTTAGGGAGGGGGGAGTGAGAAAGAGAGAGGGGGAGAGAGAGACAGGGACAGCGAGAGAGACAGAGAGAGAGAGAGAGAGAGAGAGAGAGAGAGAGAGAGAGAGAGAGAGAGAGAGAGAGAGAGAGAGAGAGAGAGAGAGAGAGAGAGAGAGAGAGAGAGAGAGAGAGAGAGACAGAGGTAGAGAGGGGCAAATGTAAATAGACATATCCACCGACAAAAGGTCAAAGATAAGACAGATAGATAGGTAGGTAGGTAGGTAGGTAGGTAGAGAGAGAGAGAGAGAGAGAGAGAGAGAGAGAGAGAGAGAGAGAGAGAGAGAGAGGGGGGGGGAGACAGAGAGACAGAGAGACACAGAGACAGATAGAGATAGACAAAGAGAGAGACAGACAGAGAGAAAGACAGAGAGAGAGAGAGAGACATAGAAAGAGACAGAGAGAGAGAGACACACACAGAAAGAGACAAACAGAGACAGAGGGAAAGAGAGAGTGATAGGGTGTGTGTGTGGGAGGGAGGGGGGGGGGGCAAATACATTATTATATTAAAAGGCAACTGTCTGTCCGTCCGTGTGGAACACAGAACGGGTCTTATAACTCCGCCGTTGTTCGACCGAATCGCTTCACATTTGCTATCAGCCCTAACGTGGCCATGGCAACGGCAACCAAGGCGGCCGTGTCATTTGCGCGGTTTGGCAAATGCGCGAAACGCGTATCCACTGGCCTCTTGGTGCCCGTATCTCCGGTATTTCTGGACGGATTGCCTTCAAATTGGGAAAGTAGATGACCGGTGACAGTGACTAGCTGTGTGCTAAATTGGAAGCGAATCGATTTATAAACGCGCGCGATATGCGCCGCTTCACCTTTTCACAAACCGCGGCGAAACGAGACCCGACATTGACTCGAAATTTGGAACGTGCATGACCAGGGATAGTGACTATCTTGGTGCGAAATGTCAATAACATCCATTCATAAACGCGCGCGATACGAGCCAATATACATTTGTGTGGACCCAAAATGGACGGAAATTAGAACAGTATACACAGGATCAACTGCGCGCCAGCAAGAAAACGGTTGGACAGCGGAGATTACTTTAGCGAGGATTACTTTAGCGACGTACAATATCGCGCTATTCTCCGCTATTGTCTTCCAGCTCATTGACGTTGAGTATGAGGTTAACGCGTGCGTGTGTGTGTGGAGTAGGGAGGCGGGGTGTGGGGATAGATGGGGGTGGGGGGTGGAGGTGCGGGGGGATGGTTGGGGTGGGGGGTTGGGGTGCGGTGGGGGATGGAACGGGATGAGAGAGAAGATGGAAGGAGGGAGAGAGACAAAAATAATAATATAATATTTTGCGGACCCGGCGAAACCGGTACTCAGCGCTACCGGTACTTGGCGTTACCGGTACTAGGCGTTACCGGTACACGGCGTTGCGCTAGTACTACTAAAAGACTGTTGTAAGCCTGAAAAATAAATAAATATATTTTTCCGGGCAGTCAGCAATGTGAATAAAAAACACTTTATTAAAAAAAACCCTAGCATTAGTAGCAATGCTTTCCTTTTAGAATGAGAACAGCTTTAGGTCAATTGTTCAAAATTACTCTTTAAAGAGGAAAATTGTATATCCATTATAGCCAATTGTGCCTCTACATAAAGCAAATAACAACAAACAAACAAAATCACCACACACACACACACACACACACACACACACACACACACACACACACACACACACACACACACACACACACACACAGTGGCATAGAGGTAATGAGCTCGCCTTGTGTCAAGTAAACCCTTGTAACCCTAACCCTAGCCCAAACCCTTTCCTCTCACTTTACACTAGGCCTTACGGTCTGAACGTGGAGTCTTTCGGATGAGACGATAAACCGAGGTCCCGTGTGCCCATGTGCACACGTTAATCCCAGTGGCAACGAAAACGTTGTCATTTGGTCTAAAATATACCCACCCACCCCTTTCCTTCCTCATCAGTCACACAAAACTCGCATGCCAAAAAAAAAAATTGGGTGTCGCGCCTCTGGCTGCGACGCGCTCTCCAGGTGGGAGCAACCCGAATTTCACAGAGATGCCTCTGTGACTATAAAGTACCTAATACCTAATGGAATGTTTTCTATATAAAGAAAAGGAACTGTCAAGAAGTTGTGTGGAACAGATAACATGGACATTTGTCTGATTCATCTGCTCACCTGACTTCGTAATATTGAGGGGAATACTTACGACAGAAGCTACTATTTTGTTCTTGTCGTTGTTGCCGTACCCTGGCTTAAAGACTCCAGGGATCATCCGAACAGCCGAAGCACTTTAACACTATGGTACAACTGCAACATCTAGGGATGAGAACATTACGCGTGTGACCGTTTTTTTTATTACCCCGCTACGTGGGCAGCCACATTCCGACTTCGGAGGATTTGCACTGGTGATGATGTTATGCTAGGAGCTTGCCATGGCTAAAGACAATCCCCGCACAACTATGCAGAGCATAGCAACATTTTGATGTAGCCTTGATGTTCTAGCTTATGTCAATTGGTGTGACACAGTCTTATGCCAAGGCGATGCAGAAGGTACTGTGACATAAGGCATTAAGAAGGCGGATAGCACATTGTGGCAACAACCACTCCATTCCTGTTGTGGTAAACCGCTTAAGCATGAAGCCATTTTAAAATAGGGTTATTCTGTCTGACTTATTAAAACAAAACAAACAAGAAGAAATACGACAGGCACACCGAAAACATTTCCTTCTATAAGAACTGACTTGCCATAACTTCCCCAATCGATGGCCAGAAAGAGTTACGTAGTACTGTGTCCCCGACTATCACTCCCCAATTTCGTCTCTATGTGTTCCCGACTCTATCAGTCCCGAATTTCATTTCGTTTCTATGACTTTGTGTCCCCAATTTCGTCTCTATGTGTCCCCAATTTCGTCTCTATATCTTCCCAATTTCGTCTCTATGTGTCCCCAATTTCGTCTCTATATGTTCCCAATTTCGTCTCTATGTGTCCCCCATTTCGTCTATATGAGTCCATAATTTCGTCTCTATATGTCCCCAATTTCGTCTCTATGTGTTCCCAATTTCGTCTCTATATGTTCCCAATTTCGTCTCTATGTGTCCCCCATTTCGTCTATATGAGTCCATAATTTCGTCTCTATGTGTCCCCAATTTCGTCTCTATGTGTCCCCAATTTCGTCTCTATGTGTCCCCAATTTCGTCTCTATGTGTCCCCCATTTCGTCTCTATGTGTCCACAATTTCGTCTCTATGTGTCCCCAATTTCGTCTCTATGTGCCCCCAATTTCGTCTCTATGTGTCCCCAATATAGTCTGTTCGTGTTATCAATTTCGTCTCTATGCATCCCCAATTTCGTCTCTATGCATCTCCAATTTCGTCTCTCTGCATCCCCAATTCCATCTTTATGAGTCTCCAATTTCGTCTCTATGAGTCCCCAATTTCGTTTCTATGAGTCCCCAATTTCGTTTCTATGAGTCTCCAATTTCGTCTCTATGAGTACCCAATTTGGTCCCCGTCTCTACGTGTCCCTCGGGTTAGGGATAGGGTTAGGGATATGATTGGGTTTCAGATTAGGTTCAGGGTTTGGATAAGTGTTAGGAATAGGTTTCTGTGTAAAAAATACAGAAGGATTCATATATGGCGCCGGGGGGCATTATATTATGGAGACGGGGGCACAAAGAGGGTGACACATGGAGACGGGGACACACAGACGAAATTGGCGACACATGGACAGGGACACATAGACAACGAGGGTGACACACAGCGTCGATATAGGGGACACATGGAGACGGGGGCACAATGCTTCGTCGCCTCTCCCAATCGATGGTTAGAAATAGTGCGCAGCAGTACGACACACACAGAAGGGGACTCAAACAGTGGCCCCGCTTTATGCCTGATTGCACTTCACTGAAGCATTCGACCAGGGAAGAAAGAGGAAGGGGTTTCCCAACAAAGTTTTCCCATAAATTTTATAACCAGACTGCAAGCCTGCACTCAGTCCCCCCTCCTTTCCTGCCTGTCTGTCGGTCTCTGTCTGTCTTTCTCTATTTGTTCTGTCTACTTCTGATAGAAAGACAGAAACACAGACACACAGGCAGACAGACACATACACACACACACACACACAGAGAGAGAGAGAGAGAGAGAGAGAGAGAGAGAGAGAGAGAGAGAGAGAGAGAGAGAGAGAGAGAGAGAGAGAGAGAGAGAGAGAGAGAGAGAGAGAGAGAGAGAGAGAGAGAAAACAAGAACAAGAAGAACAAGAACAAGAACAACGATTTAATGAACTGGGCCATCTGCCCATGTAGAGAGAGAGAGAGAGAGAGAGAGAGAGAGAGAGAGAGAGAGAGAGAGAGAGAGAGAGAGAGAGAGAGAGAGAGAGAGAGAGAGAGAGAGAGAGAGAGAGAGAGAGAGAGAGAGAGAGAGAGAGAGAGAGAGAGAGAGACTGGTTATCAAACTTGGTACCAAAACTCATGAGAAAGCAAGCGTTATGGGAAGAAACGATTTGGATAACAAATTAATGCACAAGTCCGCGAAATATGCTACAACCTAGACAACCTTCCCCTTCACCCCTCCTCCCTCCCTCGCTCTCCCCTTCCCCGTAATCTTCCAAAATATCCCCCAAAAGTTAAGGGTAGACCGTCTAGCAAGAACTACAGATAAAGTCCCAGCCACTTGTTCGGTTGATTTCCTTAGTCTTGTTCGAGTACCAACATTTGACACAATGTGCACAAGACCATATCAAATTATGAAATTATACCAATACCGTTTTTTTTTGTTTTTTTATATATAGAAGAAGTGGTCCATGTAATCTACGAAGCAAGCATATTAGATTGGTCTACAGTAACTCATCAATGTTGATGTGTGTGCACCCCCCCCCCCCCCCTCCACCCGGAATTCATATTGCTAAGGCCCCCGATTACAACATCCCCAATACACCCCAATACGACCTCGTTGCCAACTACATTTCTAGAGAACGTGGCGAGGTCGCGGAATTTCTCCTCAGTCGTGACGGCAACCATGACCTCACTACGATCTGAGGAGTGGAGTCCCACAGCTGAACAATGGTAGCTCGAGCCACGCCTTAGGCTGTCGCTACATTCCCAGTGCTCTGCCACTATTTCCGCTGTCCACGCACTCACTACGCTGCCACCACCTTGTCCCCGTATAGGGAGGTTAGCAAACGAATAACAAAAAGCAGTGAAGTTATTTCGTTCTGAAACTGTGTGCAGGGTGTGGGCTTTGGGCTCATGCATATTTTAATGTATTTATGCGTATCCTTCTTTCTTAAATTTTATTGTTGTGCTCTTTCCTCTATATTTCGGCCTGCTCCACCCTCTCTCTCTCTCTCTCTCTCTCTCTCTCTCTCTCTCTCTCTCTCTCTCTCTCTCTCTCTCTCTACCTACCTAACCCCAATCACGTAATGTTTCCTACACTTCCTACCCACTTGACAACCTTTCTTGCTTTTGTCATTTTCTTCTGTCCCCACCCCCACCACCACTACCACATACACCACACTCACACACAACACAAACACATACATTACCTCTCTGTCTGTCTGTCTGTCTGTCTGTCTATCTGTCTGTCTCTCTCTTTCTCTCTCTCTCTCTCTCTCTCTCTCTCTCTCTCTCTCTCTCTCTCTCTCTCTCTCTCTCTCTCTCTCTCTCTCTCTCTCTCTCTCTCTCTCTCTCTCTCTCTCTCTCTCTCTCACCATCGAAGTAGTGAATGCAATCAATATACGATGAGGGCGGACAGATGGGCCGTTTTAATGGTCCCTTCCCTCATATTGATCTGTGGCTAGTTTTCGTAATCTGTAGGAGAGGGGAGAGAGAGGGGGGGGGGGAGAGGTGGAGAGTGAGAGAGGGAGAGAGGGAAAGAGAGGGAGAGAGAGAGAGAGAGGAAGAGAGAGGGAGAGAAAGGGAGAAAGGGATCCAGAGAGTGTGAAACCACCTTCACCATCATAATTCTCACCCCAATTTCCTTCACCTCTCTTCCCGCCTATTCCACCCTTTTCGCATCAAAGATCTTAACTTTAATCTAAAATATTTGTCTCGTCCCAGCATCTTCTCTGTCTATTCTTCCTTTCCCCCTTCCCTCTTTCTATCCTTAATCATCACCTCCATTCCCTCCTTCCTTACTGCTCTGTTGTCTGTTGCAACGTCATCGTTTATAATGGAGTGTAACTACCCGGCCAGAGGACCGGGTCTTGTGACGTGTGTGTGTGTGTGTGTGTGTGTGTGTGTGTGTGTGTGTGTGTGTGTGTGTGTGTGTGTGTGTGTGTGTGTGTGTGTGTGTGTGTGTGTGTGTGTGTGTGTGTGTGTGTGTGTGTGTGTGTGTGTGTGTGTGTGTGTGTGTCCCCCGTCATTAAAGCTCCTCTCTCTTTATCTTCTCTCTCTTGCCATTAGGTCTGTTTCTGCTATATTCCATTTATGTTATCTGTGTGTGTTCGCGTTGTATTGCGTTTGTGTTTGAATGCGCTTTGAATGCTAACGTGTGTGTGCGCTTTGATTTGATTTCTATCAAGATTCAGCGCCGTATAAATACTGTATGTTGTTGTTGTTGTTGTTGTTGTTGTTGTTGTGTGTGTGTGTCTTTCATTTAACGTCTATCCACTTCTCGTGATATTAGACAAAAAGAAATATTAAAAAAAAAATATTTAAAATAAGATATTTAAAAAACAATTGTATGCATATTAAAGTGGTTGCGTGCATGTGAATTGGTGGATATGTTTGTGAAATATCAAAAGTGGGTGCATGCAGGTGTATGCACAATCAATATGAATGGATAGGACTGAACTGTAGAAGTAATACATAAACCACATAAGATAGGAATAAAACCAGTAACAGTAAAAACAAAAATCACCCCAACTGGAAAACAAAACCCAACATTACCCCCCCCCCCCCACACACACACACACACACACCCCACCCCCCCCCCTGACCCCCCCCCCTGTCCATCATCCTATGATAGCAATAGAAACAAATTACAAATAATTATATATGCAACCGAGTTCTAAGATAAGGAAAAACAACAACAACAACAACAACAAGAAAAAAAAAAAAAACAACACAAACAAACAACAACAACAACAAAAACAACATCATAACCCACCTAATAGTAATAATTATTATAATGGATATTATTTACAAGTACTTCCCTATTGGACTGCGTTCTAAATTAACGAAAAACTTGTACATTAAGGCTGGTGATTTAAAAATACTACAAGCGCTATTTTGCAACAAGACAGGAATAAATGTCTTTAGGTCATTACATGATAGAATATGACTATTAGTTATTTTGTTTCCACATATGCAAACTATGCTTTTAACGTATTTTGTTTTAAAGGCATCTAGTTTCCATTTATACATTAAAGCAAGTAACTTTCTACTGACACTAAAATTATGTTTAATACCTTTAATATCGAATTGTTCTTGATTATCGCGATTTTTAATGTTATATTGGAATTTTTTTCAAATGTGCAACTTAAGTAAGTTGCACTGTTCGTGCAGAGATAGGGGGAAATCAAGACATTCAGAATGAAAACCATGTTTAGCTCCATGTTTTGCTGCCCTGTCTACCTTTTCATTGTAATAAAAAGAGCAATGAGATGGGATCCAACAAAATGTTAATCGAGTACCTCGTACAATAAGCATGTGTATCAAACAACTGACTTCAATAATCATTTCAGGTCTAGTGTGTAGCTGTAAAGTTTTTAATGCCTGAAGAACTGATTTTGAATCTACACAGAAAAGAACTTGACATATATTTTTTGGAAAGCTAATAAGGTAATGTAGCGCCATAAGTACTGCAGTTAATTCTGCTGTAAATATGGATTTGTTTAAACCAATGTAAAATGATTTCTCTATTTTTAAGTCTGGTATTAAGAATGCACATCCTGTTTTTCTATCTATGCATGAACCCCAATTTCCTTCACCTCTCTTCCCACCTATTGTTGTGTGTGTGTGTGTGTGTGTGTGTGTGTGTGTGTGTGTGTGTGTGTGTGTGTGTGTGTGTGTGTGTGTGTGTGTGTGTGTGTGTGTGTGTGTGTGTGTGTACTGCTGAAACACCACGGCCAATTCCATCTGTAGCTGTGATGAAAGATCTTGAGGCTCGAGCACATGTTGGCAATTTCATCAAGCCATAGACAATCTAAATAAGTAAACACAGTGTTATTGTACATTTCGCTGCTTTGTTGCTCCCGATCGCGTGCATGTTGATTGCCTTTCTTCTCATCTGGAGATGAACTGTGTAAAAGACTGTTCATCGTTCAATTCCTGAATAAATGGTTGAGATGTGTGTGTGTGTCTGTGTGTGTGTCTGTGTGCGTGCATGCGTGCGTGCATGTGTGTGTGTGTGTGTGTGTGTGTGTGTGTGTGTGTGTGTGTGTGTGTGTGTGTGTGTGTCTGTCTGTCTGTCTGTCTTACGATTTTCTCCAAAAGAACATTACGGATCTCAATAATACTTTGTAGGCAGATAGAGTGTGCGATGCATGAGTGGGAGTTCGAATAAATCGGCGTAGTCATATTTGTTTTGTAAGCAATTTTGTTTTTAATATAAGCCAAAGAGGGAAACAAGCAGACCTCACCCCAAGCTGTTAGGTCACTTAGTCACGTGGCGATGATTCATACCTTACTGGGTCCCCCTTTACCAACCTGTGCATTGGTCATGTGCTTGTGATGTCATGCTCCTGGACTCTGCAACAGCAATGGCACCCTGCTCCTGCAGTTCTGTGCTGAACATGAACTGCTCATCACCAACACGATCTTTCGACACCCCACAACACGATCTTTCGACACCCCAACAGAAACAAAACATCATGGATTCACCCTCGCTCAAAACATTGGCACCTTAT
>JAGGCT020004201.1:157500-169198 GCA_017654935.2 Phymorhynchus buccinoides
CAGGTGACGTTGGGAAGGTCCTCCACGCCAATCAACCCCTCTACAGGTGCACTAGAGACACGCACCCCCACACCCCTAGTTAGAGGACAGGTGACGTTGGGAAGGTCCTCCACGCCAATCAACCCCTCTACAGGTGCACTAGAGACACGCACCCCCACACCCCTAGTTAGAGGACAGGTGACGTTGGGAAGGTCCTCCACGTCAATCAACCCCTCTACAGGTGCACTAGAGACACGCACCCCCACACCCCTAGTTAGAGGACAGGTGACGTTGGAAAGGTCCTCCACGCCAATCAACCCCTCTACAGGTGCACTAGAGACACGCACCCCCACACCCCTAGTTAGAGGACAGGTGACGTTGGGAAGGTCCTCCACGCCAATCAACCCCTCTACAGGTGCACTAGAGACACGCACCCCCACACCCCTAGTTAGAGGACAGGTGACGTTGGGAAGGTCCTCCACGCCAATCAACCCCTCTACAGGTGCACTAGAGACACGCACCCCCACACCCCTAGTTAGAGGACAGGTGACGTTGGGAAGGTCCTCCACGCCAATCAACCCCTCTACAGGTGCACTAGAGACACGCACCCCCACACCCCTAGTTAGAGGACAGGTGACGTTGGGAAGGTCCTCCACGTCAATCAACCCCTCTACAGGTGCACTAGAGACACGCACCCCCACACCCCTAGTTAGAGGACAGGTGACGTTGGAAAGGTCCTCCACGCCAATCAACCCCTCTACAGGTGCACTAGAGACACGCACCCCCACACCCCTAGTTAGAGGACAGGTGACGTTGGGAAGGTCCTCCACGTCAATCAACCCCTCTACAGGTGCACTAGAGACACGCACCCCCACACCCCTAGTTAGAGGACAGGTGACGTTGGAAAGGTCCTCCACGTCAATCACCCCCTCTACAGGTGCACTAGAGACACGCACCCCCACACCCCTAGTTAGAGGACAGGTGACGTTGGGAAGGTCCTCCACGTCAATCAACCCCTCTACAGGTGCACTAGAGACACGCACCCCCACACCCCTAGTTAGAGGACAGGTGACGTTGGGAAGGTCCTCCACGTCAATCAACCCCTCTACAGGTGCACTAGAGACACGCACCCCCACACCCCTAGTTAGAGGACAGGTGACGTTGGGAAGGTCCTCCACGCCAATCAACCCCTCTACAGGTGCACTAGAGACACGCACCCCCACACCCCTAGTTAGAGGACAGGTGACGTTGGGAAGGTCCTCCACGCCAATCAACCCCTCTACAGGTGCACTAGAGACACGCACCCCCACACCCCTAGTTAGAGGACAGGTGACGTTGGGAAGGTCCTCCACGCCAATCAACCCCTCTACAGGTGCACTAGAGACACGCACCCCCACACCCCTAGTTAGAGGACAGGTGACGTTGGGAAGGTCCTCCACGTCAATCAACCCCTCTACAGGTGCACTAGAGACACGCACCCCCACACCCCTAGTTAGAGGACAGGTGACGTTGGGAAGGTCCTCCACGCCAATCAACCCCTCTACAGGTGCACTAGAGACACGCACCCCCACACCCCTAGTTAGAGGACAGGTGACGTTGGAAAGGTCCTCCACGTCAATCAACCCCTCTACAGGTGCACTAGAGACACGCACCCCCACACCCCTAGTTAGAGGACAGGTGACGTTGGGAAGGTCCTCCACGTCAATCAACCCCTCTACAGGTGCACTAGAGACACGCACCCCCACACCCCTAGTTAGAGGACAGGTGACGTTGGGAAGGTCCTCCACGTCAATCAACCCCTCTACAGGTGCACTAGAGACACGCACCCCCACACCCCTAGTTAGAGGAGAGGTGACGTTGGGAAGGTCCTCCACGTCAATCAACCCCTCTACAGGTGCACTAGAGACACGCACCCCCACACCCCTAGTTAGAGGACAGGTGACGTTGGGAAGGTCCTCCACGCCAATCAACCCCTCTACAGGTGCACTAGAGACACGCACCCCCACACCCCTAGTTAGAGGACAGGTGACGTTGGGAAGGTCCTCCACGCCAATCAACCCCTCTACAGGTGCACTAGAGACACGCACCCCCACACCCCTAGTTAGAGGACAGGTGACGTTGGGAAGGTCCTCCACGCCAATCAACCCCTCTACAGGTGCACTAGAGACACGCACCCCCACACCCCTAGTTAGAGGACAGGTGACGTTGGGAAGGTCCTCCACGCCAATCAACCCCTCTACAGGTGCACTAGAGACACGCACCCCCACACCCCTAGTTAGAGGACAGGTGACGTTGGGAAGGTCCTCCACGCCAATCAACCCCTCTACAGGTGCACTAGAGACACGCACCCCCACACCCCTAGTTAGAGGACAGGTGACGTTGGGAAGGTCCTCCACGCCAATCAACCCCTCTACAGGTGCACTAGAGACACGCACCCCCACACCCCTAGTTAGAGGACAGGTGACGTTGGGAAGGTCCTCCACGCCAATCAACCCCTCTACAGGTGCACTAGAGACACGCACCCCCACACCCCTAGTTAGAGGACAGGTGACGTTGGAAAGGTCCTCCACGCCAATCAACCCCTCTACAGGTGCACTAGAGACACGCATCCCCACACCCCTAGTTAGAGGACAGGTGACGTTGGAAAGGTCCTCCACGCCAATCAACCCCTCTACAGGTGCACTAGAGACACGCACCCCCACACCCCTAGTTAGAGGACAGGTGACGTTGGAAAGGTCCTCCACGCCAATCAACCCCTCTACAGGTGCACTAGAGACACGCACCCCCACACCCCTAGTTAGAGGACAGGTGACGTTGGAAAGGTCCTCCACGTCAATCAACCCCTCTACAGGTGCACTAGAGACACGCACCCCCACACCCCTAGTTAGAGGACAGGTGACGTTGGGAAGGTCCTCCACGTCAATCAACCCCTCTACAGGTGCACTAGAGACACGCACCCCCACACCCCTAGTTAGAGGACAGGTGACGTTGGGAAGGTCCTCCACGTCAATCAACCCCTCTACAGGTGCACTAGAGACACGCACCCCCACACCCCTAGTTAGAGGACAGGTGACGTTGGAAAGGTCCTCCACGCCAATCAACCCCTCTACAGGTGCACTAGAGACACGCACCCCCACACCCCTAGTTAGAGGACAGGTGACGTTGGGAAGGTCCTCCACGCCAATCAACCCCTCTACAGGTGCACTAGAGACACGCACCCCCACACCCCTAGTTAGAGGACAGGTGACGTTGGGAAGGTCCTCCACGTCAATCAACCCCTCTACAGGTGCACTAGAGACACGCACCCCCACACCCCTAGTTAGAGGACAGGTGACGTTGGAAAGGTCCTCCACGCCAATCAACCCCTCTACAGGTGCACTAGAGACACGCACCCCCACACCCCTAGTTAGAGGACAGGTGACGTTGGGAAGGTCCTCCACGCCAATCAACCCCTCTACAGGTGCACTAGAGACACGCACCCCCACACCCCTAGTTAGAGGACAGGTGACGTTGGGAAGGTCCTCCACGCCAATCAACCCCTCTACAGGTGCACTAGAGACACGCACCCCCACACCCCTAGTTAGAGGACAGGTGACGTTGGGAAGGTCCTCCACGCCAATCAACCCCTCTACAGGTGCACTAGAGACACGCACCCCCACACCCCTAGTTAGAGGACAGGTGACGTTGGGAAGGTCCTCCACGTCAATCAACCCCTCTACAGGTGCACTAGAGACACGCACCCCCACACCCCTAGTTAGAGGACAGGTGACGTTGGAAAGGTCCTCCACGCCAATCAACCCCTCTACAGGTGCACTAGAGACACGCACCCCCACACCCCTAGTTAGAGGACAGGTGACGTTGGAAAGGTCCTCCACGCCAATCAACCCCTCTACAGGTGCACTAGAGACACGCACCCCCACACCCCTAGTTAGAGGACAGGTGACGTTGGAAAGGTCCTCCACGCCAATCAACCCCTCTACAGGTGCACTAGAGACACGCACCCCCACACCCCTAGTTAGAGGACAGGTGACGTTGGAAAGGTCCTCCACGCCAATCAACCCCTCTACAGGTGCACTAGAGACACGCACCCCCACACCCCTAGTTAGAGGACAGGTGACGTTGGGAAGGTCCTCCACGCCAATCAACCCCTCTACAGGTGCACTAGAGACACGCACCCCCACACCCCTAGTTAGAGGACAGGTGACGTTGGAAAGGTCCTCCACGCCAATCAACCCCTCTACAGGTGCACTAGAGACACGCACCCCCACACCCCTAGTTAGAGGACAGGTGACGTTGGAAAGGTCCTCCACGCCAATCAACCCCTCTACAGGTGCACTAGAGACACGCACCCCCACACCCCTAGTTAGAGGACAGGTGACGTTGGAAAGGTCCTCCACGCCAATCAACCCCTCTACAGGTGCACTAGAGACACGCACCCCCACACCCCTAGTTAGAGGACAGGTGACGTTGGAAAGGTCCTCCACGCCAATCAACCCCTCTACAGGTGCACTAGAGACACGCTCCCCCACACCCCTAGTTAGAGGACAGGTGACGTTGGAAAGGTCCTCCACGCCAATCAACCCCTCTACAGGTGCACTAGAGACACGCACCCCCACACCCCTAGTTAGAGGACAGGTGACGTTGGAAAGGTCCTCCACGCCAATCAACCCCTCTACAGGTGCACTAGAGACACGCACCCCCACACCCCTAGTTAGAGGACAGGTGACGTTGGAAAGGTCCTCCACGCCAATCAACCCCTCTACAGGTGCACTAGAGACACGCACCCCCACACCCCTAGTTAGAGGACAGGTGACGTTGGGAAGGTCCTCCACGCCAATCAACCCCTCTACAGGTGCACTAGAGACACGCACCCCCACACCCCTAGTTAGAGGACAGGTGACGTTGGAAAGGTCCTCCACGCCAATCAACCCCTCTACAGGTGCACTAGAGACACGCACCCCCACACCCCTAGTTAGAGGACAGGTGACGTTGGAAAGGTCCTCCACGCCAATCAACCCCTCTACAGGTGCACTAGAGACACGCACCCCCACACCCCTAGTTAGAGGACAGGTGACGTTGGGAAGGTCCTCCACGCCAATCAACCCCTCTACAGGTGCACTAGAGACACGCACCCCCACACCCCTAGTTAGAGGACAGGTGACGTTGGGAAGGTCCTCCACGCCAATCAACCCCTCTACAGGTGCACTAGAGACACGCACCCCCACACCCCTAGTTAGAGGACAGGTGACGTTGGGAAGGTCCTCCACGCCAATCAACCCCTCTACAGGTGCACTAGAGACACGCACCCCCACACCCCTAGTTAGAGGACAGGTGACGTTGGGAAGGTCCTCCACGCCAATCAACCCCTCTACAGGTGCACTAGAGACACGCACCCCCACACCCCTAGTTAGAGGACAGGTGACGTTGGGAAGGTCCTCCACGCCAATCAACCCCTCTACAGGTGCACTAGAGACACGCATCCCCACACCCCTAGTTAGAGGACAGGTGACGTTGGGAAGGTCCTCCACGCCAATCAACCCCTCTACAGGTGCACTAGAGACACGCATCCCCACACCCCTAGTTAGAGGACAGGTGACGTTGGGAAGGTCCTCCACGCCAATCAACCCCTCTACAGGTGCACTAGAGACACGCACCCCCACACCCCTAGTTAGAGGACAGGTGACGTTGGAAAGGTCCTCCACGCCAATCAACCCCTCTACAGGTGCACTAGAGACACGCACCCCCACACCCCTAGTTAGAGGACAGGTGACGTTGGAAAGGTCCTCCACGCCAATCAACCCCTCTACAGGTGCACTAGAGACACGCACAAAAATTGGCACATGAAATAATTGAAAAAGATATGAAAAATGGGAATTAAAGCAAACATGGATAATACTTAACAATGGTGAACTTGAATTGGTAGTTTAAATTGAGTACGGAAAAAAAGGAAACAATTTTGAGACAATGACAATTTTTCAGAATAAAACCACTTTTAAGGAAGAACAAAAAACCCATTATAAGATAACATGGGAATATGAGAGAGGGACGGAGAGAGAGAGAGAGAGAGAGAGAGAGAGAGAGAGAGAGAGAGAGAGAGAGAGAGAGAGAGAGAGAGAGAGAGAGAGAGAGAGAGAGAGAGAGAGAGAGAGAGAGAGAGAGAGAGAGAGAGAGAGAGAGAGAGAGAGAGAGAGAGAGAGAGAGAGAGAGAGAGAGAGATTTATAATAATCTAGGCATAAGCTGATGGCATTGGTAACGTTTGAAGTAAAACTCATTAATTAGCATTACTTATAAACAAGATTGTCCATTAGGAGCTTGTGATAAGATTTTCGAAAGGAAGATACGCTAGTTTTATTTTTTAGATAATCAAGGAAAGAGTTTACCACCAGAGAATGCAAGGGATGATTTACATAGATCTGTTCTGGGGCGGGGCATTGTTAATTTGGTTTTGCTTCGAATTGTATGGACTTTAAATTTAGTAATAAGATATTTTGGTGCTAACTTATTTATGATCTTGTACATAAGGGTACCTTTGTTTAGTAGGCATTTCAAATCAAATGGTAGAATGTTAAGTTCTTTATAGTCATTGGTTTCTAGGGATGACGATTTAAGGAGTATGAGTTTAAGAGAGCGTTTATATAGTCTTTCAACATGTTTGAGTGTGGTTTTACTAGCTGAATCCCAACATGTTGATGCATAATCAATATCAGGTTGGATATAGGCATGGAAAAAAAGTCTACGCGTATGTTGATCTAAAAAGTGTTTAATTCTATTGAGCTGAAATACTTTTTTTGAAATTTTCTTGGACAGAATGTCCATGTGTTTTGACCAGGATAAGTTGTTGTCAATGTATACGCCGAGTAATTTGTGTGAAGTAACTTCTTCTAGAGGCTTTTCATAGATAGTCGGTGTTCTTAATTGATTTTTAAAGTTTTGCCTCTTTTGTCTTGTTGTGATTAACATGAATTTAGACTTTTTGGGGTGTAAGGCCATATGATTTTGCTCTGCCCAGTCAACTAGATTATTAATGTCACTCTGCAATCCAGAACAGATTGAATCAGCATTATGGCCATTTTTATGCACTGTGGTGTCGTCTGCAAAAAGCTCACACGATGAAGTAAGATGAAGGGGGAGGTCATTTATATAAACGGTGAAGAGCATATGTCCTAAGACTGAGCCTTGGGGAACTCCATAATTGACTGATTGAAATGAAGATGTAATAGTATCTTTCGAGACGGTTTGTCGTCTGTCAGATAGAAAGAACGAAACGAGGGCGATAAGGAATCTTGGGTTAAACCATACAATGATAGTTTGTTTTCAATAGAAGGCCATGATCAATGACATCAAAGGCCTTAGCAAAGTCGACGAGAATGGCACCGGTGAGAAGGTCATTGTTAATATTGGAATGCCACTGTTCGGCAAGGAGAAAGAGAGAGCGAGCGAGAGAGAAAGAGAGAGAGAGAGAGAGAGAGAGGTAAAGAGAGAGAGAGAGAGAGAGGGACGGAGAGAGAGAGAGAGAGAGAGAGAGAGAGAGAGAGAGAGAGAGAGAGAGAGAGAGAGAGAGAGAGAGAGAGAGAGAGAGAGAGAGAGAGAGACTTCAGACTTCAGACACTTTATTTAACAAGGATAAGAATTTAATCTGGGCCAATTCTGTCCTTGGTTTTAAGCATGCAACGCGAACCTAGCATCGAGACAAAGAAACATCATCATAAAGAGGTAAAGAGAGAGAGAGAGAGAGAGAGAGAGAGAGAGAGAGAGAGAGAGAGAGAGAGAGAGAGAGAGAGAGAGAGAGGGGAGAGAGAGAGAGAGAGAGAGAGAGAGAGAGAGAGAGAGAGAGAGAGAGAGAGAGAGAGAGAGAGAGAGATATTGGACACTGGTCACTGGGATGCTTAATGATTAGGCCATAGGCCATTCTGTCCTTGGTTTTAAGCATGCAGCGCGAACCTAACATTGAGACAAAGAAACATCATCATAAAGAGGTAGAGAGAGAGAGAGAGGGAGAGAGAGAGAGAGAGAGAGAGAGAGAGAGAGAGAATACGAATACGAATACGAGTGTTTAATGAGGGTAAACGGATAAGCTCAAGCTTCTTTACACCATGCCCTCGAGGGGAAAACGAAAAGCCAAATAACAAGAAAAGGAAAACAAAAAGAAAGTATAAAATACATAGAAAGAACAGGCATGTTCACAGTAAATAAACAGAGAGAGAGAGAGAGAGAGAGAGAGAGAGAGAGAGAGAGAGAGAGAGAGAGAGAGAGAGAGAGAGAGAGAGAGAGAGAGAGAGAGAGAGAGAGAGAGAGAGAGAGAGAGAGAGAGAGAGAGAGAGAGACAGAGACAGAGAAAGAAATGTGAAGTATGTAGTCTGTAGTCTGAAATGATTTAATTTGCTAGGCCACAGGCCCAAACAAATGGAGTTCACGTTAACACAATTATGACATACGACATACGTATAATAACAAGACATTACTGAAGTGCTTGCACAGCATTTTGTCCTTATACACGTATTTACAAACTCTGAAAAAATATATGATCATTTTCATTCGACAATAATAATGTCATCTTGTTCAATGAAGGACATTGGAAATATTTACGAGGTGTATTTTGGACATAGTAATAGAAAATGAAGTTCTGTTTCAGCACAATTAGAACAAAATGGACAAAGAGTATTCACATTATTAGAAGCATTAAGTTCAGAAAACGTGAACGTAAAGATAACATACCTCGCCTGAGAGAGAGAGAGAGAGAGAGAGAGAGAGAGAGAGAGAGAGAGAGAGAGAGAGAGAGGAGAGAGAGAGAGAGAGAGAGAGAGAGAGATGAGAGAGAGAGAGAGAGAGAGAGAGAGAGAGAGAGAGAGAGAGAGAGAGAGAGAGAGAGAGAGAGAGAGAGAGAGAGAGAGAGAGAGAGAGAGAGAGAGAGAGAGAGAGAGAGACGAACACGCACACGCATATTTAATCAGATCAAGGCCTACACTGATGGAGCTCACATAATTGCAATTGCCCAATGGAGAAGAAAAAGCAAGCAAACAAGACCATCAAAATCCAAGTAATGCACAAAAGATGAAAGGGCGCAGGAGAGAGAGAAAGAGAAAGAGAGAGAGGGAGAGAGAAAGAAAGATAGATAGAGAGAGAGAGAGAGAGAGAGAGAGAGAGAGAGAGAGAGAGAGAGAGAGAGAGAGAGAGAGAGAGAAAGAGAAAGAGAAAAGAAAGAGAGAAGAGAGAGAGAGAGAGATAAAAAGAGAGAGACATAAGAGATAAGAGAGAGAGAGAGAGAGAGAGAGAGAGAGAGAGAGAGAGAAAGAGCTGAGGGGGGGGGGGGGGGGAGACTATGTCTTACACTAGTCTTTTTAACTTCTCTCTGCCTCTCCGCGTCTGTCTGTCTAATCTCTCTCTCTCTCTCTCTCTCTCTCTCTCTCTCTCTCTCTCTCTCTCTCTCTCTCCCTCTCTCTCTCTCTCTCTCTCTCTCTCTCTCTCTCTTCAGCTATAACAATCCCTACACAACACTGGTATGTTTTACGCAAATGTGTCTCTTCCCTTGTGTTTATAATGCCTTTGTGGGCTGATTAGTGTACACAGTACTTTGTGTTTATGATGCGTGTTTTCTCAATGCACCATGACCCTCTCTATAACATAGTATTTAACACAAAATAACAATGTTCTGTGCGAGTTTATACTTCCATGTTATTTAGACAGACAAACGTGAGTTTGCCGAAGTTTGTGTGTTGTGTGCATTGTGTATGAATGTCAGATGCCCTTCAGGCTTTTGCTTGGTTTATCAAGACCTTGTGAAACATTAATTCTTATAGAATATCTCATTTTAGTTTATCAAAACGTAGTAAATACCGCATTCTGAGCATATTTCGTATGTATGCATTCTTTGTAGTTATCACCCTTCCTTTACATATTTTTGAATGACAATTTGCTCAATGCTAACCCTCTATGGTACACATGTATACAGTGCTGTGTATGTTGATTCAAGTTGAGTTACCGCTATAGTTTGTGTTGAGTCACTAATGCTTTTTCACATTACCTACCTTTTAGTTTAATAGTTTGGTATATTTATAATCGACTTGTTCTGGATAATTGTTTAACCATCTGTTTCATCGACTCAATATCATATTGGATTATTTGTTGTTGTTTTTCTCTTTAATTTACCTATTTATTTATATATGTTCATTTATTTACTTACTAATTTGTTTATTTTTGCTTTAATGCTTAAATACACAAGAATGTGTGTTATTTTCTAGTTTTCGATACAAATGTTATGTGTCTTTATAACCCCTCCCCCAGCCTCCCTATGATACGGGCAGAAGGCCTAGTCATTAAAATTGTTTGAATTGAATTGAATCTCTCTCTCTCTCTCTCTCTCTCTCTCTCTCTCTCTCTCTCTCTCTCTCTCTCTCTCTCTCTCTCTCTCTCTCTCTCTCTCTTAAAAGCATTTGTCGACGCTCTCTGAAGCTCATTATTCTTAAACCATCGTCCCTCCTTCCTAGTGATTATAAGAAATTAGATATACTCCCAATTAAGTGTCAATATAACAAAGCCGTGCTTATGTATAAAATAATGAATGCTTTAACACCAGCTTATCTGTTTAATATGTTCCCCATCAACAATATCCGTGGCAAGAAAATTGTCCACATTCCAAAACCAAGAACAAACTTATTCATGACATCTCTTCTTTATTCAGGTGCCAAGCTATGGAATGATATGCCTGTCCATCTAAAAACGAATCCCAGCTTATTATCCTTTAGAAGGGCGTATCATAAATATTTCATTGATCAACTATATTTCCTGTAGGCATATTTGTGTTTATTGTTTGTGGCTCAAGCCACAAACCTATAACTCACTTTGTCGGTCGGTCGGTCGGTCGGTCGGTCCAAAATTGTCGCACATTTTGACAAAATGTCGCACTTCAAATCGAGGCTACACTTCAAATTGAGGCCGCTCTTTAACATGATGTATTTTAAAAGCGTACAAAATAATAAACATACGTAATACAGACACTACAACAGACACGACGAGTATGCGGTGCTTCTTTTGATGAGTATAAGTAGGATACATAGTTTTAAATGTTTTCCAAAAGATATAAAAAGTTACGAAATGGTGCAGAGATAACATTCTGGTTTACAGATTAAAATAATTGAAAAGCCAGGGTTGGAGTGGTAAAAATAGACCGCGTGCCACAAACTATTGCGATTTCGCGCTTGTTGTTTACTAATGCTAGATATTCATATATACAATTCTGCATTTCCTTATTAATTTTGCATCCATGATTATTGTAATTCTGAAGTAATGCCCATGGAGAAGCAATCTACATGCTATGCATGATATGTGTGTACTAGTGTGCTTGTGCGCAAGCGTGTATGTGCGCGCATATACATGAGGGTGTGTGTGATGAATGTGGTGTGTGTGTGTGTGTGTGCGCGTGTGTGTGCGTGTGCGTGTGTGCGTGTGTGCGTGCGCGCTCGCGCGCGCGCGCGCGAGAGAGAGAGAGAGAGAGAGAGAGAGAGAGAGAGAGAGAGAGAGAGAGAGAGAGAGAGAGAGAGAGAGAGAGAGAGAGAGAGAGAGAAAGAAAGAGAGTGAGAGAGTGAGAGAGAGAGTGAGAGAGATATATAAAATTGTTCTTTAATTTTTTAAATAATGAAATGTATTTGTTGCCACTTTTAGCATGTTTATGATTTGTTTTCATTTTGTTTCCCTTGTCATGTTTTGCCTGAGGGCATGGTG
>JAGGCT020004202.1:0-7500 GCA_017654935.2 Phymorhynchus buccinoides
AGAGTCCAACCCACTTTGCTTTTTAACAATAACAAACGTATTACAGTAAACGGAATAAAACCAGCAAGCATAAAGAGCACAAAACCAATAAAAACGGCATATAAACCAACTTTAAATCACTATTCAATTAAAAGCTGCTAGCATCGTTAATTGCAATTGTATTACAAAGCCTAGAATGCTATTATAACGTACATACCTTTTGCGATTTCAAAGCAGCTTTTTGAAGTATCATCGTTTTACAAGTGTATCCCCCCACCCTGTAAATTATTGATGAATCTAATGTAAAAGGCTCATGAAAAACTTAGCTGACCAACATCAGACTCTCTCTAATGAACTCCTTTCACCAAAGTTATTTTCGGCACCAAAATCGCCTAGCAAAGTATAAGCAACAGCCACACTGAGACAGACCCAAGATTCATCCTAAGACCAAAAAGGCTAGACCCAGCCCCAGTACACATCAACAGTGGTGGAGAGAATGTGTGCACTGTTATTTCATACATACAAATCGATCAGAGTTAAGACAGGTGTGCACTGTTATTTCATACATACAAATCGATCAGAGTTAAGACAGGTGTGCACTGTTATTTCATACATACAAATCGATCAGAGTTAAGACAGATGTGCACTGTTATTTCATACATACAAATCGATCAGAGTTAAGACAGGTGTGCACTGTTATTTCATTCATACAAATCGATCAGAGTTAAGACAGGTGTGCACTGTTATTTCATACATACAAATCGATCAGAGTTAAGACAGGTGTGCACTGTTATTTCATGCATACAAATCGATCAGAGTTAAGACAGGTGTGCACTGTTATTTCATACATACAAATCGATCAGAGTTAAGACAGGTGTGCACTGTTATTTCATACATACAAATCAATCAGAGTTAAGACAGGTGTGCACTGTTATTTCATACATACAAATCGATCAGAGTTAAGACAGGTGTGCACTGTTATTTCATACATACAAATCGATCAGAGTTAAGACAGGTGTGCACTGTTATTTCATACATACAAATCGATCAGATTTAAGACAGGTGTCCTGCACAGCTCACCATCTGATGATGATCACCGGTCTATTGGATTTATTCTAAATTAGTTATTTCTTAAACTATATTCTTCCTCTTAGAGGACATCTTGACTGGCAGATCCCAAGGATGGCTTCCAACGTTTTTCCTCCACCATAGCATACTACTATTTTTATTTGTATCCTTAATTTGGATATCACTTCAGTAGTTTGACCTCTTTAGTCAGGTCTATTAGGGTTTTTTTTAATTAAAATTTCAGAACATTATTATTGTGTTCATTTTGCATAAGATGTTTCCTTTTTCTTGTTTAACTTTGTGCTGGTTTGCTTTTATTGTGGATTTTCGATTTGGTGCAAAGAAGACCACCATTCCTTGAAGGAATGTCTTTTTTGCGAGGTTGGCATCCACTGGAAAGTCAAATTGCAGGCCGATCATGCAAATTGATGAGACCTTCTCTTAGGGTCGAAACAGCGTCTTTGCTTAGGCACTTGTCCCTACACCATTGGGAGAAAAAGTAAATCAGCACATTTTTTATTAATAATTTTATTAGGTTTTTTTTTAGTTTTTTATTTTTATAAAGGAACCAGAATATGTTATAACGTTAATTGTTCTGAAAGTTCACAAATTCATTCATTAGATAACAGAAAAGTTCATCAATTCGGCATTAGATACAACAAACTTTTTAGTCCTTACAGAGTGGGAAAGTTTGGCTTGTGGGCTGTTATCTTTTTCTGTACAAATCGATCAGATATATGGAAAATGAGTGATACACATTCAACATGCATATCCTCCTGCATTTTCTGCTGATTGTTCTATTAAAAGGTGGACCTGACGGATGAGTTTTTGCCAAGAAAAACAGCCCTTTTCAAGGGATCGGAACACTCACTTTGACTCTGATTTCATATAAATTAAACTGTCAAAACGGAGATTCCTTCATGGCGGAGATGCGGAGAGAGTAGTCATTTGGATAGGGGGGTGGGAGGATCATTATGTGGTTGAAGCGTTTTCTTTTTTGTAGGCAGTTAAAAAAAAAAAAAATATTGGAGCTATTTCCTCTGTTGTAGCAAAACCGTCTTTAGATAAACTGTATAAAATAAAAAATAAATAAAAAAAAGGCTTCTATTGCCAACATTCGTGCAAACGATTGGCAGCCATTAGAAAAGAGACGGCCACACGCATTCTCTTTGGGTGAAATAATTTATTCCAGCACCTCCGCAAAGGGAGGAATCGCCGATTTACGGTTTGATTTCTAAGAAACTAGAGCAAGTGTGTGTTGCCATCTCTGTTAAAGGGTGTTTGCCTGGTTGACTGGAGGATGTTTCTTACAAAAACTCATCGTCATGGTTCGCCTTTAGATTCTTCAGATTTAAGTTCCGTTACCATTTTGTGCAGGTACACCAACCACGTTGTCTGGGAAGAGCGGGGTGTCGTCACTTTCTGGTCGAGAGGGATATGGGATTCGAGATACTACTTCCAGTGGGGGAATCACTCTACGGCTTCACATCTACATGCATCCTTTTTCAAACTGCAAAATGTGTGAGGAAACAGTAAGAGCCTTTGTTGTATGTGAAGTTTATTCCTCTCAGACGCTCACCATCAACACACCCGTTTCAGTCTCTGTTCTCAACAAGCACTGCTGCGCAGATGGTACCCACTTGAAGTCTGTCCTGGCAGGGCAGCACCTGACTCAGCCCATCGCTGGGCCTGCGAAGTGAGCAGCCATTGCAGAGGCCTGGAGCACACGAACACATGGAAACAGGGCGTCTGCCCCACGTTGCCCCAGGGAGTGAACACAGCCCTACTTTCACTGATTACAATCTCTGGAGAGTTACGTCGCGTATACTCTGGTGTGTGACTTCAGGAGACTGTTCTAGGACGTGATGAAGATTTCTTTCAGAATCTTCCATGTGAGAAGACACGATACACTGTGGACAGGGAACAGGTTTGTGTAGGATCTTCATAGAAGTACAATGTATTTCATTTTGCAAAAGAACAAGAGCTTCGTACATTTAGACTTGTTTTCATGGAAAGAACAAAATTTTCAAAAGATGTAGATGCCGCTTGTGTCACCCGCTATGTATGATGATTAATCTTCTATGTCCAGTTCACTACTCTATACAACACTCTTAGATAAAACATAGCCAAACGTATGGCCTTGAAAAGACATCATTACATCCCGGAATGATTGACATCGCAAAGGGTATATTCCCAGCTCTGAGAGTTTCATTTTGTATTAATTGATTCATTGGTTTTACGTTTGATGATATGTTGTTGATAAGTACACACACATAAATGTGTGTGCAAGCACGCAAGCACACGCACCACGCACAACGCGCGCGCACACGCACGCACACGCAACGCACACACACACACACCCACACACACCACACACACACACACACACACATATATATATTATTCCTATCAACTTTGTTATGACTGTTCTGTCCCGCGTCCAAGGCCAAAAGCCCGAAATATTGGGAATAGTATACATTCTTTCTGTTAGTTTCATTCTCTTTTTTGTTCTGATATATATATCTATATATAGATTATATATTATATATATATATATATATATATATATATATATATATATCACGCCGTGGGCTTTTCAAACCCGTTCTAATTCATTTATTTTTTTATTTAAAGGTCCTAATACACCATCACATTGTTGTGAACAGACTTGAAATCAATCAATCATCATCAAAAATAATTTTCATAGCATGAAATTTATGTCCTGCTATTGTGAGCATTCATTAGCATTGAATATTGATGTACCAACTTGTTCGGTTTAACCTCTGAGCTTCAGTCCAGAATAATCGTGCACTTAATACATGAAACAGAACACTACATCTAAGCATGCTTGATTTGTTTGTAGCAATAACCTATGCATGTGATGTGTCCTAAATAATTAACACTTATGTGTTGCAATGTGTCTTGTTTATTTAATTTATTTATGATGGTCACATTGGAAATTCGCATTGTGTCACCCAAAAGTGTTATGTCAAGTAAACCCAAACTTGTCAGTGTTTGTCTCTTGTACAGTGCGGACACAAGAAGAATCGATGTGAGGGGTTCACCGAATGCTTGAAGAACTATGACGAGGCAGAAATGTTACGTCAGAGATGTCACCAGCTACAGAACACCTCCCCCAGCAGTGGTGAACTTTGACACACCCGGAGGGTCACCGTGTGTCCCTCTACCAAGAACACAGCTCCAGTGTCAGACACTCAATTCAGTGTCACCATCCAGGCTACTGCCTCCCTGCTTCTCAGGTTTGTAACGGCATGAACGGACTGTTCCGGGTCACGAGGATGAGATTGATTGGAGAGTTACCAATGTCCAGGTTTTACCGGGTAGAGACAGACACAAACGACCTGTGTGCACCTGAATCACCTGTGTGATGGTCTGCCTCAAGTCCGCTGCATGATGACGAACTTGCGTGTGTGTGACATGTCGTCCCGTCATGTGTCTTTTTTTTCGGTTTTGCCTTTCACTTGTAAAAACACTTTCCGTCAGTTCTCACCAAACAGCTCCGCCTATCCTGGAGGCCCATGGAAGTGGAATGAAGTTCGTGACATAACTCGCAACTCCATGCCGATCATGTGGGGTGTACAGGCGTGTGGATGGAGGGGTTTAGCGGAAGTCGTTTTGCCAAATCTTCACATGTTTGGATCTCAGTTACAATCTGCTCACTTTTGTGAACCTTAGCACTTGTGGAGCCTTCAGCTTCGGAGACTGAGTGTGGCTGGCAATCGTTGGTAGGCCAGCATTCCTCGTTTCAGAAACAGTACGTGCATTCGTCATTGTATCAACTTTAACGTGTCCATGTTAAGCAAAAACAATATCTAAAATGACCATCTTGTTAGCTGTTTTTCAAAACTGGGAAATTCTAGATTTGTCCATGAATAAACTTACAGTTTCTGGTGTGTCCACAGCTTCATTTCAAGATCTTGCGTTACTTAAATCTGAAAGGTTGTCCATAAAAGAATTCACTCCTGATTTCATGAAACACATGACAAAAATCTGAGAACGTTTTGCGGATAACTTAAATTGTGCTGTTCTGCTGGTGTTTTACCGGACAATTCCGAGGTGAGTGCTCAGCCCATCTGACGAAATCTCCTCCTGTGATGATTTACTCAAATCATGTCGCTATCGTTGCGCTCTGGCGGATTTTTTTTTGTTTTGCTGTGCTTGCAGTTTTGGGAAACTGCATTGGTTTTGTTACCGCCATATATACTTTTGTGGAATACACCAAAACTGGATTCGTAGTTTTTGTTCTTCATCTGAGTGCTTCGAATTTCTTGATGGGCAGGATGTACTTAGTATTCATTGCTTGGCGGGACCAGATTATGCCTGGGAGATATATTTGGAGTGAAACTTGCCTGGAAACTTAGTTCAGCTTGTAGCAGTCGGAGTTCCTATCTATGCTGTCATTGAAGGTTCAGCTGTCATAATATGCATCATCACTTTGGATCGGTTTCTAGGCTCAGATTCCCTTTCAGTCAGATTCGGTTCGGAGCAGTCAGCACAAATGGCCTGTGTCACTTGTGGTCGTAGGACTTACACTGGCAATGGTGCACTCTGCTCCCTGTCGTCTAACACTGGGAGTTTTTCCACAGGACAGGACTCGTTATTCGCTGCCTGTCACCAGAGCGGGACGACTTTCCTGGGCACCTTCATTCCTTCAGTTGTCATGATCGTCTCAACCTTATCCTTTCCTCGATGATTGGCGTTGGCCAGTTCCTTATCTACTGGTCAGTGAGGCGCAACACTATATCTAACCATTAACAAAGACTAAAGGCAGTTTCAGTGAAGGCACCAATCCAAAAGAAGCGACGATCGCAATGCGTATCCTGTGCTGGTGGCAGTGTCTGACGTACTGTGCTGGTTACCATTGGTCTGTTGTGGTGGTCATGGCCGCCATATGGACGTCATCATTCCGGGGAGGTCAATTCGGCATGGCAATCTTCGTGTTTGACCGCCTCAACTCCAGCCTCAACCCCTTCCTCTACACTGTGAACATCATACTGAGAGAGAAACGACGCAAAGCCCAAGAACTGCGTTTTCAGAAATGTTTACGTTCCCACGCCACAAAAAAACAAATAATGCGGTAGAAGAAGTAACCTAACTATTATTCAGATGGAAGGAATTCCAAATGGAGGAAACCCCCAAAAGGAAAACTTGACTTGAAATTATCTATTTTGATATTTGTTAAAATCTAGTTCTTGACGATAACATGAAATCTGTGAAAAACAGATTTTGAGGTATTGTGAAGCTATGATCCCAATAAACACAAGCATCTGTTTCTCCGTCTAGTCATAATAAATAAGCAATGTACACACGTGGTTCTGACTTTTGGGCAAAAAGAACCGTTATGCTCGATTAAGTCACTCCTTTCTTGTCCTTTTCTCCCCAGCTGTTACTCTCTTAATACTGTTCGTTTTTCACCACCACACATCTCATTTTCTGTTGTTTGACATGTGTGTGCAAGTACGCGGTCCATATATATATATATGGTGTACGCTGCGCAGTATACCGGCTTGCTGGCCATGTATGACTGTTGTGTGCATGCACGCACATAGATAAATCATTTGCATCACAATATGGTGCGTGTGCGTTTGCGCGCGTGTGTGTACATGAACACTGTGCAATTTACATGATTCATTATAATTATTCATACCTATCTAAGTCCCCTTTCTGATCATATAGACTCGTCAATTGATTTTGTTTGTTGTTGTTGTGTTGTTGTTGTTGTTGTTGTTGTTGTAGTCACCCCTTCTTTTTCTGAAAGTACCCCCCCCTCATCTGTGTGTGTGGGGTGTGGTGTGGGTGTGCTGTGGGTGTGTGTGTGTGTGTGTGTGTGTGTGTGTGTGTGTGCATGTGCGGCGGTATCTTTGTGGGGAACAATCAATCACACGTAATGAAAAACAAAAGTCTACATCTACACTAAGTTAGTAGGTATCAAGACCCACACGTAGCCTTACAACATAATTGCAGAGAGAGGAGAGAGAGGAAAGAGAGAGAGAGAGAGGGAGAGAGAGAGAGAGAGAGATGAGGAGAGAGCGAAAGAGAGAGTGTGCTGAGAGAGAGAGAGAGAGAGAGAGAGAGAGAGAGAGAGAGAGAGAGAGAGAGAGGCGAGAGAGAGAGAGAGGTGGACAAAATTCATGATTTAAGATCAATAGACTACATAGCAATCATGACATGGGGGGTGGAATGGAACAAAAAAGGGAAAACGAGGGATGTGCGAAATGCAAAATAAAGGTATTAGCTAAAATATTCACTTAACTCACACCCAAGATCTTTATAGGAATAAGTATAGAGTCAGAGAACTAGGATAATTATTCAAACATGTTCTTTGTATGACATCAAAGTTATTATCAGGCTAGACATTAATGACCAGCGGGCACTAAGTAAACAAAACGTAAGAAAATAAGTCAAACGAAGTGATTTAATCTATGTTGTATA
>JAGGCT020004202.1:12500-20135 GCA_017654935.2 Phymorhynchus buccinoides
GCTGGAAGAAAATTCATGTTGTGAACTTATTCAGTCATTGTAACCGATAGTGCAGGACTGCCCCGCTAACATTAAGCATGGGTGTTTTCCCACAACTGCCTCAGTGATCTGGAAGGAAAGCTGGCAGTCCCCAAAGGAAATTGTTGGAAAAATTAAGGGGAGTAATTTCAGGTGTGTAGGAGTTGTACTGCCTAATCAATTGGTCAAACAGAGGAAGTTACCGTGACATGCAGGTAACCCCAGCCCTCGTTCTTGTGTTGAGGGACACACAGCAGTAGAATGCAGTGCCTCATTCTTAAAGTGATGTAATTTATATTTGTACGTCACAGTTTGCAAGTTCTATCACGTTGTAGCAAACTGTCACCTTATTTGTCTAAAAAAAACATTTTGGCAAGTCACTGACTTGCATCCTGGCAGTTTCAAGCTTCGACGCCATTGTTGCATTGTCGCTATGGTATTGACTGGAGTAATGGAGTTAAACAACTCTAATTTGCACGAAGTGCTCCTACCATAGTTTTTTTCCCGAAAATGTCTATTCCTTGCGACCTGGTTGGAAGCGCGTAGTCTGACTAAAAATTGCATTGTGATTTCTCGACTCACTCTAGTTAAAAGAAAGAGGCCTTCGATACGATTAGCCGAGATGGGCTATGGAAGATTCTTTCAGGACTGGCTGCCCACCTAACTTCCTAACGATCTGCAGAACTCCACGAAGGGCAGTTGAGGTAAGTGAACACCATGGAGACCTGTCAGATCTGTTCCCCATCAGCAATGGGGTCAAGCAAGGATGTGTGTGTTCTTGCTCCCACACTCTTTCCATCTTCTTCAGCATGATGTTAAGGGAAGCCAAGGAGGATCTCACAGAGGGGATCTACATACGTTATTTCCGAATGGATGGTAGTGTCTTCAATCCCCGAAGACATCTGGCTCACACCAAAAATGGAAGAGCTTATCTTGGAGCTGCTGTTTGAGGGACGACTGCGTGCTCTGGATCACACGTGGATGCCCTTCAAGCCCGTCATCACCCGCCTTTGCTCAAGCCACACAATCAGCCTGAAGAAATTTAAGTGTTGCACCAGAAAAGGCCACCACGTGGAACTTACCATCTCTCACATGTCTGCATGATGGAGGCAACTCTCAATGCTGTTGAACAATTCACCTACCTTGGGAGCGTCATTTTCCAACGATGCGTACAGTCTCCGTCAAAGGACATTGACAACTGCCTTGCCAAAAGCCAGCAGCACCTTTGGTCACTTGCCACAGGTGTATGGAAAACAATGGATCTGCGCTGGTCAACCAAAAATCAAAGTTTACAGAGCGTTCTGTGGTCCCCACTCTTCCTATGGTCTTTTTCTTTTCTTTTTTTAGTACCATCTTCTGGAACCTACAATGGCGTTGATCACACGCCTGCTCACTCGAGTCCCAACTCGCAGCCACACCTCCGCCTTGTCAGGTCACACAATCCGAGACCAGCAGTCCAAGGGGATGCCAATCTATGTTAGGCTGTCTTTAAGATTAAGATTAAAAGTGAAGCATCCAACTGAGGAGACACTGCACTGCTGCTGAGTCACTTCGGGGAAGTTCATTGGAGCCTGTTCAATACCACCACATCTACTAAGCCCCCTACTGACGACCTATTTCTCCTTAGTGCGGAGCCAGCGTTGAATGAGGTCTCTCCTCCAAGGGCACCACATGACCGTTCCACTCGACAGCTCCCCAGAACACACTGATGCCCATGACTTTGACCCGAACGCACCAATACATAGACTGGATTGGAACGACAAGAGGTCACCATGAGAGCAGGGTACAAATCATTTGAAATATTTTTATTTTTTTTAATGATTGATGGAAATGAGGCGGATGACTATGATGATAATGATGATGATATGGAGTTCCGTATCGGTATGAGACAGCATGACTGGGCTGTATTCTACGCTTCCTTTCATAAATATATCCCGGCAACAGGCCCGAAACTACAGACCCACTGCAGTGTTGGTCTCCAAAATGAGCAACACTCTCAGAATCGCACCGTTAAAGCATTGAAGCTCGACTGGTACAGTCTGGGGGCAATACATATGTGAGCCCAGAAGAGAACTGGAAACACAAATGAACTATGAGTATCTTTTTTTGTTTGAATGCTTTAAACAAAAACATAGCAACTTTATTAATATCTCTATATTTCTTAGAACAAAGAAGTAATTGCAGCCACTCAAATAAACAACCGAATAATTGTCTAGCCTGGGAGTAAAGTTTCCTAAATAATAAATAAATAAATCTTGTTGAGGTTTGACAAAACAGGAATGCGAACTGTATTTCATATTTTCCTCGGTGTGCCTTAAGCACATTGCGCAAAGTAACAATCTGCTTCTTTCTGCTATGCTGTCTGTATCATAATGATTAGTTTTTTTCGTTTTCAGAAAAACACCCGCAAAACACAAATTTTATACAAAAACACGAAAACATTGTTTTTTTTTTGTTCTTTTTTTTTTTTTCTTCTCTTTTTTTCTTGCTAGAAATATAGCAAAGAATCAGATTTTATATAAGATTGAATATCACGTACACCAACACAGTTTCTATAAACATTGCATCTGTTGCTTGCTTAACGGTGATTATGCCACACTTGCCATCTACAATCAAAAAGACACGAACAAAAAGATTTTCGATTACCAACAGAGATTCAGCCACACATCCTCCAAATCCACACTCACAAAAGACGTCGAACACTTGAGACCCTTTGTTTTTCCCTTCCCATTCTAATTGTCCAACATATATATGCTTTCGTGACAGTCTAGACTGATCCATACACAGAAGTTTTAACCAATTACTGAATACATCTAACAGCTGGCAGATAGAGAGAGAGAGAGAGAGAGATGAGAGAGAGAGAGAGAAGAGAGACGAGAGGAGAGAGAAGAGAGAGAGAGGAGAAGAGAGAGAGAGAGAGAGAGAGCGTGTGTCTCTTACGGGTAGCGGATGGACAGGTCACCGTCCCAGGGGACCCCTGAGAAACCACGGGGGGGGGCTGGGGGAGAGAATGAGGAACCTCCCTCATTCCGACCGAGGACCTGGGCTGGGTTCTACGTTACCAGAGCTACTGCAGTGACTGCGCAGACTCCACCGAAACTACGTGAAAATTTCCGCTAGTCAACAACAAACAACAACAACAACAGCAAAAACAACTCATCAGAAGCAGCAGCCAGCCGCAAAAATCTACGAGGAGAACCCACGCTACTGCAAAATCAACGAGGTTTTGGTCGTGATTTGCCCCCTCATCCTCATCATCCCCCATCGTCATTCAAAGTCGTCTCTTTACTGCCCTAAACTCTCACCTGAAACGGAAAAACTGTCTACTACCTCTTGCCAAAATATCCGCCATCCAGCAACAACAACAACAACAACGACAACGACAATGAAACCATCGACCTCCGTACCAACTCCGCTTAGAGGTCACCAGCCAATCACAAAACGGGATGATAAAAATAGCAACAAACGTTTTTTTCAACAACCAGAGGCGAGTTCTTATAATTTATTCTCACTGCAACAGAACGAGTACAGATTCTCGCTGCTACCACCACCAATCCGAAAAAGTTCTGTACTGCTCACGGCCCACTTACTGAAAATAATACCAAAATGTTCTTCTTCTACGATGTCGAAAAACGATCGCGTGAGTGAAAAGGGGAGGGAAAATGAAGTAGTAGAGGCATGAGGTGGCTACGAGTCTCGGAGGGGAAAGAGACGATGAACGATCTATATTCCATGTGGTCGACCAAAACTCGGAAACTCCGTTTTCGAGAAGAATGGAACAGGCAAGGAAGAAGGAGGAGAAGGAGAAAGGGCCAAAAAAGAACGGAGCGGGCGTTGAGTTTCCGAATGCTGGATGAAGGGTTTTACAGGGGGCTGTCTGGGACTCCCTACTCCACGAAAGACCCACTGACCAGGCAAGATAAGTCCCTGTTGGTGTTTTGTTTCTCGAGTAGGTGTGAACCATATACCAAATGCCCCAACCCTTCCCAAATTAAGGCTCTGTCTCGCTTTCAATGTGGGGGGCATTTGTATGGGTTTAAACCTGGTCCAAATATAGATGTCTCTTTTCTTAACCAAGCTGAGAGAGGGAACCCGTGAAAAAACCGTGATTTTCACTCATGGATCTGGTTGGTCTTTAAGGCATAAACAAAGATCCCGGGATCGGGTCTTGCTAGTCAGAAACGTAGGCCCTCGTAGTGGCTGGCACAAACAGGGAGAAAAGAAGGGTATGAAGTCTGTCCCATGGCGAGTAAGGATGCAAGTGAGGGCACCGCTTGTGAAAATCGTTAATATAATATGTTGGCTGTGGCTTTTTACTACAAACTAAATTCTAACGGCTAAAATAAGTTTGCCCTGGACAGCGTGCATGTTCGCGCAAAAACAAACCTGTTGGAAGCATGCGCACGCGTGTGCACATGTGACAACACACACATTACACAGCAAGCTCACACGCGCAATCGGCCGGCAGGCAGGCAGGCAGTCAGACAACACACACACAAACACACACACACACACACACACACAACACCACACACCACACACACATACACATATATACACACACCACACACACACACACTCTCGTCCAAATCACCATATATGTTAATAGACGATAAATTCGAAGAACAGAACACACACACTCTTCTCTGTCTCTCTCTCTCTCGTCTCAAATCACAATTATTTTAATAGACGATTAAATTGAAGAACACGCACCTACCACACACACCACACACACACACACACACACACACACACACCACACACACATCTACACGCACACACCTACACACACACACACACACACACACACACACACAAACACACACAACTAAACACACACAACACACCTACACCACAAACACAAACCTACACTACACACACAACCATCACACACACTCTTGGTACACTATAATGTACCTATGGCTAAAATCAAGGCTCTGGTTGATTCATCCATCGTCGTAGGGGGAACCGTTTTATTCTCAGCTGTAAATCACTCGCTGTACACTAACCTCCAGGAAATAAAAGCATTTGCGGAGAAGAAAAAAACACCCTCGTAAATTAAGACGACACTCAGGCCCCCGTGGGGATACCGGGGGGCCTTTTGAATAAAATAGTTTCCTCAGTTCGGTCAGTTCAGTAGTTTGATTTAACGTCTTTCCGCAATGGTGTTATTAGAAAAAATAATAAATAAATAAACGTGTGACAATTTACAAAATTAATGTATATAATACAAACAATTTGTAGCAAGCAAAGCGTCAGCAAATAATAGCAAATTTTGCTATATCAGAATAATTAGTTATTATGATTTTGGAGTGGGATATTGCCTTTATTCTATCTGGAAAGCCTTGCTGTATCACACGAGGTCGGAGACCAAAGTCCTAATAACGGATATATAACCAATAGTATCACAGAAAACAGAAAAAGAAAACTCTGCCAGCCAAATAAAAAACGTGTTAATTTCACAACAATGGTCGCAGCACACACACTGTAGCACGCATTTCTTGCACAAGAATATAGTTCAACAAAATATGAAATTTTTACCCGCAAAACTACTCATAAGATGTGGCGATGACAAATATGTAATGTTTCAAGATAAACACCAAAAACAGAAGCAATGAAACTGAAAACTAACGACAATTGCTGTTATTTAACTTGTAAACACCAACAATAAAACGTACACCATTAATGACAAGAACGTCAATCACAAGGCCCGGAAAAACCACGCATTTTAAAAAAACGGAGGTGTGGGTCAGCTCTTCTCACAGGTTCAGCGGCTCATTTTTATTCCCGACTGAAGAGAATTCAACAGCACTGCGTCCTACATTATCAACATGGGACTCTGTGACAACATTGCAAGCTCGAATGTCTGCTAATATCGACGTGCATGGCGGTCATGGAGTTGAGTAGCCTAAGGCGAGGATCCATGGCTAGACGTTCCAAGTGGCGAGCACAGAATTAGTTTGTGTAATATCTTTGTTACAGCTGGCCACTGTTGATTCAGATGTATGTCAGATGTAGCTCGATCAAATACAATACTAGTCTACCCCCCAAGACTATTAGATACCAAACGTTATTGAAAGGAAATCATTGTACTGTTCAAACAAAATAAATATTCTTATATTTGAAAACCGTTCTCAATGTATTGTTCATTAAAAAAGGTTTCTCGTCATCAAGTATTGGTTACTATTACTATTTATGTTCATTAATAATCATCTTTGCCATGCATATTTGTATTTTCAAGATACACCATGTATGGCCGACCTTCCCAAGCATAATGATTAAATAAAATAAAAAAAAAACATATACAAGAATCCTTATTCTAGCAAGTAAGTTTTGCCCCCATGCTCACACAAGTCCACTTTCGTCTTCTTCTTCTTGTGTTGTTGTGGTTTTGTATATTTGTTTGTTGCGTGTTTGTTTTAGAATCAATTCATGCAATTCTGTGTTTTCTAACAATATGTTCTTAAGTGAGCATTGTTGTATTTTCTTCATGCTGATTGCACTGTTTGATAAATGAGGGGTTTTTTTTTCTCCCTTCGTCTTTATCTTTACACTATGTTTGCATTTCAATGCAAATTGGCAGATGTCAGTCAATATTGATGTTTATCTAATTTCTCTGTGTTTAAACAGTCGTCCAACCATATGTTTGTCGTATGTATAAAGATGGCACAATATAGCTTCTGCTTGTTGCTGCTGGGATAGCTTTATTATATGTGGTTGTTCATGTTACTGTGGACCTAATAAATTGTTTAAACAATAGCTCCATTATTTTTTAACTGCACTACAAAGAAGAAAAATGAAAAAAAAGATCAACCACTGGAGTGGCCTCACCACCACTGTCCAAAATGGCTTCTCTCTCCGGCATCTCCGCCAAGGAGAATCGCATTTGTGACGTTAGAATCTAGGTAAACAGAGCAAAGTGACTGTTCCTATCCTGAAACGGCTTGTCTTTCTGGTGATCTCGACGTGTTTCTTGCAAAAAAGCTCAATACCATCAGGGGTCACTTTAATTAATGGTTTGTATGATTGAATGGCTACACTTTGTCACAGCGTATGCTCACAGCCTCACTGATTCACAGACAATTGTTCAAGAGTGCATGAAAAATAATGTGTTTATATTATGTTGGTTGTTGCTTTATGTATAATAACTTGTACTTTTTGTTGACGGTTTTAATTAATCAACGTTAGTAACAAAATGGCATGCTCCTGCTTTCAGGAGGTCTGAAGTTTCATGATTTGTTTGCAGGAGGTCCTGAAGTTCTTGATTCTTGTGTCCAGGCATGTCCTGAAGTTCTTGATATTTTTGTTCAAGGATGTCCTGAAGTCTGATATTTTTGTGTCCAGGGATGTCTGAGTCATGATTGTTTTTGTCCAGGATGCCGAAGTTCAGGAGTTTTTATCCATGGGGATGTCACTGAAGTTCAAGATTGTTTTGTCAGGATGTCATGAAGGTCTGCTTTGTTGTCCAGGAGTCCTGAAGTTCAAGATTGTTTTGTCAAGGATGTACTGAAGTTCATGCTTTTTTTGTCCAGGATGTCCTGAAGTCATGACTTGTTTGTCCAGGATGTCCTGAAGTTCCAAGATTGTTTTGCCAGGATGTCCTGAAGTTCAATGCTT
>JAGGCT020004202.1:20635-35635 GCA_017654935.2 Phymorhynchus buccinoides
AACACACACACACACACCACACACACCCACCCACACACACACACACACACAACACACACACACACTCACAACACACACACTCACAAACACACACAAACACCACACACCACACACACACACACACACCACACAAACACAACACACACACACAAAGAGTTCGAGTGAGAGAGAGAAACCACTGATAAGCCACTCTGTGTTTTGTAGATTTTGCCCGCTCTGACTAAAATTATGTAAATATCAAGAAATATTTGAATATTGATTGAAGTTTAACCAGTGACAATGACGTAATGGTGGCTGTTGAGCGTTGTCGAGGGCAAAACACTGCAAAGTATAATGACGTCATAACTACGATGACGTCACCGCCCACAACTTGAACAACATCATCTACAGCACATTTGCACACTTGTGCCAAATTTTGTTTGTCTAACTAAACCACTTCATGGATAGGCAGAGATGTTTTTTTAAATATCAGCTCTCGTTTAATGACGCTACAGTTCGCTACTAATAATGACGTCACAACAGACTACAGCGTAGCCATGATGCTTAACTTGAAATTTTACAAATCCTACAAACACTCCAAATCAATTTAACACAATATAGTTTACTTTAACAGTGAATATAAAAGTTAAATGAGGTTGCTTTTGTTTCGTGACCTATTTGTGGCGCATCCATTTAATGATAATGTGTTTGTTGGAATTAAAATTATTAAAACATTTGTTTGAAATAATGCTCGTTATGAAGCAATTTTATCTTGGATATCATTCTGATTAGGATACAATATTTCCATACGCACTGCCTGCACGCTGTATGAACTGCACAGTGTTCAGTGCAGAAACTGGCCTTCATTTCAGTGCACATTGTAACAGACAGAATAACGCCTTTCTGAGAAACATTTTATGACGAATTAAAAAATAAAAAACTATCAAGAATGTTCAAATTTTCATACTATGAGTGCTAGATTTTGTAATTCGCAAAGCTTTCATTTTTAAGTGTTTGTCAATTCTGAAATGGGCATAATTAGGTAGAATAGTTACCTACATCGACAAATGCACTCACACACCAGCGAATTGAAGCCTGGCAGAGCAAAACATTTCTTAAGATCGTTCACAATAAAAAAAAATCAAATGTAGTTGAAAATTAAAAATCACGTGCAAAGTGTATTTGTTATTAACTGTTCTCAACAAGCAGAGTTTTTGCTTTGGTTCAATGCCACAGTTTAACCTATTGCACGTATTCCATCTTCCCCTTCTCTCCACTCTTCACACCCTTCTTCAAACCTTCATTCTTTTCATACTCTTACTCATCCAATCAGCTTTTTCTAGTCTCATAATAGTTATACAAATGTAGGTGTCAACATACACCAAAAAGGACAGATTCATCCCACATACAGTTATAATGATACATCTACCACAACAGTCTTCAATCTGTAGATATAGTATGTTTAAATTCACACAACACTTGGTTATATTCTTTGGAGACCCGCCCCAGTGTGCTCTTCTATCGTTTCACCCTGCACCGTCTCAATGAAACGCTGCATACAATCTCTCTTAGGTTGGTAGCAGGGTTCATTATATATGTATTTGTAATATCAATTCTTAGTTTCGTTAGTGCTGGAAACAGAACTCTTCTTAATTCTATCTTTCCATCGTAAACACAATATCTATAAACCTTTATACGTAACCATATGTATTTAGTATCATTAGTATTTTGCTTCCCTTAATATAATTGTGGCGTGTTAGTCTTAATTGTGTAAACATAGACAAACTCATATCGTATTATACATCATGTTGGCGACACACCTTTACCTTTCTTTGTTCTTTCTATCTCCCACAAAGCCTATCTATAACACTTTATACACAGCTTTACCAACATCAGTATTATGCTTCGCTTAATTGTGAGCATTTATACTGTTGGTGCGGTATTGTTGAAGCCGTTAGCTAAATCAACCTCCCATCATATTCCACCTCTCTTCAAGCAGTGTCGTCTACTATTGTTCTGCCTTTATTGGGCCCATGGTTTCTATTCTCCTTTGAGCTCCTCCATAATAGGAATATGTCGGCAGGACAATCCCAGCCCCCACGGGAGCACACCACAGTGAAAACAGAAAACCCGGACACATACGCCTGTACTTTGCCCATTATGGCCTTTTGGCATGGGAATGCAGAAAAAGAAGAAGAGGAAAACCACTACATACTATCAATACCAACAACTACAACTGCAACCACAGCAGCAACAACAACAACATACAACCACGATACTGACAACACATCCTCCTCCTCCTCCTCCTCCTCCTCCTCCTCCTCCTCTTCCTCCTCCTCCTCCTCCTCCTCCCTCCTCCTCCTCCTCCTTCCTCCTCCTCCTCCTCCTCCTCCTCCTCTCCGCCTCCTCCTCCTCCTCCTCCCCTCATCATCATCATCACCATCATCATCATCATTGCATCATCATCATCATCATCCTCATCTCATCCTCATCATCAACGTCCTCCTCCTCCTCCTCCTCCTCCTCCTCCTCCTCTCATCATCATCATCATCATCATCATCAAACATCCATCATCATCATATCATCATCATCATCAGCATCAGTAGCAGCAACAAAAACCATCAACAACAAACAATAATAACAACAACAACAACAACGACAACAACGACAACATCAATAACAACAACAACAACACGACAACGACAAACAACAACAACAACAACAAAAAACAACAACCACAACAACAACACAACAACAACAACAACAAACGACAACAACAACAACAACAACAACAACAACAACAACAACAACAACAACAACGACAATAGCCACAAGGGTAGCAGCAAAACAGCACCAACAAATTGCCATAGTACACAATAACACTAAAAACAAACAAATACAAACTATTCATTTTTTTTTCTTTTCGGTCCTGGACCGACTCCTACCTAGAGTTGAGTGGCTGTGGGCTCAATGGGAAGACTGAAACCACACAGTCGAGCTTCATCCGCTTAACGGATGCGATTCTGAGAGTGTTGCTCTAATTCCAAGACCAACACTGCAGGTGTCTGTAGTTCTCGGGCCTGGTTAACGCCGGGATATCATTATGAAAGGAAGCGTAGAATACAGCCCTGCCATGCAGTCTCAGACCGATACGGAACTCCATATCATCATCATCATCGTTATCATCGGCCTCCTCATTTTTCCATCAATCATAAAATTAAAAACATGTCTCAAATTCTGTGGCTTTGCATGCCCTGCTCTCATGGTGAGCTCAGTTTCGATTTCCAATCCAGTCTATGCCCTTGGTGCGTTCGGGTCAAAGTCATTGGGATCAGTGTGTTCTGGGGAGCTGTCGGTGGACGGTCGTGGTGGCGCCCTCGGAGGAGGACCTCACTCACGCTGGCTCCGCGACTAAGAGAATAGTGTCGTCAGTAGGGGGCTTAGTAGGTGGTGTCCTGAACAGGCTCCACTGAACTCCACACCGAAGTGACTCAGCAGCAGTGCAGTGTCTCCTCGGTTGGTTGCCTCCTGACGGCCTAACATAATTCTCTCCCCTTGGACTGCTGGTCTCGGTTTCTGCGACTTGAACAAACCCGGGTGTAGCTGCGAATTGGGATTCGGAACGAGCGGCGTGGGAGCAACGCCACTGTACAGCCCAGAAGATGGGACAGCAAAAAACAAAACAAAAAACAAAACCAAAAAACCTATTCATTTTGAAAATGAGTTTTATTTACGGGACGCTGTCTATCTGCTTGCACGTATGTCTATCTGCCTTGTCTATGGTCACATTTCGTTCGTTCGTTCGTTCTCTCTCTGCTCCTCTGTCTCTGTCGTGCGCGTGTGTGCGTGTGCGCGTGCATGTGCGCGTGTGCAGCGTGTGCGTGTGCGTGTGCGTGCGTGCGTGCGTGCGTGCGGGTGCGTGCGTGGGTGCGCGTGCGTGCGTGCGTGCGTGGTGTGCGTGCGTCTTTTCGGCGTGCGTGCGCGTGCGTGCGTGCGTGCGTGCGTGCGTGGCGTGTGTGTGTGTGGTGTGTGTGTGTGTGTGTGTGTTGTGTTGTGTCTTGTGTGTGTGTGTGTGTCAGTGTGTGTGTGGTGTGTGTGTGTGTTGTGTGTGTGTGTGTGTGTGTGTTGTGTGTGTGTGTGTGCTGTGTGTGTCACTGTGTGTGTGTGTGTGTGTGTGTCAGTGTGTGTGTTGTGTGTGTGTGTGTGTGTGTGTGTGTGTGTGTGTGTGTGTGTTTGTGTGTGTGTTTGTGTGTGTGTTTGTGTGTGTGTGTGTGTGTGTGTGTGTGTGTGTGTTTGTGTGTGTGTTGTGTGTGGTGTGTGTGTGTGTGTGTGTGTGTGTTGTGTGTGTATGGTCTCCGTGTGTGTGTGGTGTGTGTGTGTGTGTACGCACGCGCGCTCGTCCTTTGTCTCTGGAAGACCGCAACGCACACAAGAGATGCCAATCGTGCATAAGAGAGCTCTTTGTTATCGAAAAAACATCAATTTGTTCCGAAACTCGCTAAGATGATTTACGTATCATGTCAACAGCCTAGGCGATTAGAATCACGCGCTGTGTTTTATATAAAAGTAGAAAACACGAATATATATCACTTCTCCCATGTGAATAATAATTAATACATGTACATGTATTCTGTGTTGGAAAGAAAGGACCGTGTTGATCTTATTGTATGGAGTTTAACATTGCCCACTGTCGCATTGTTGTTGCTTTATGGAAATGTGACGAATGTTGCTCCAAAGATGATTTCGATAGGAAGTTGAAGCGCAGAGATGCATGTTTTGTGCAATTCTGTTTGCTTTAAATTAAAAACAAATGTTGTCTTATTGTGTTCATCTACTTTCTGTTGTTTTCATCTTTAACCCTTCCACCGCCACGGCAGCCGCGCCGCTCAGCACTACACTGGTTCAACACCAATGGCACTTAAAGACCCCCCCACGTCACGTGGTCACATTCCCTCTTATGCTTGGAAGATTTCTTAAGATTTCCTACCAGCTAGCTATAAGAGGGAAAACCACGTGAAAACCATGATTTTGACACGTGACGTGGTGGGTCTTTAAAAGGCCAGCCACAGTATATACGGCTCGATTCACTGCCATCCGATTGTGACATCTGTGAGTCCCGTCTAAAAACAATTGTGCCTAGGTTCGCTCACTTCACTCAGGTAGACCCCAAACCCCACGAATCAAATAAAATGCCTGACACAAAAATAAAGACATTTCATCAGATTCGTGTACGGAGGACTACAAAATATAGTGAACAAAACTAGTAGGATTTCATCAGATTCATTTAGACAGTAGAATTTCACGAGAATCATGCCTCACAGACATTGTCACAATCGTATCGCATTTTGTTTGGATCGTACGCAGTGTAGTGGTTCCTTTAAAGGCATTTAACCAGGGTGTGTCATCCAACGAACGTTTGATTACAACAGGGAGATCAGACTGGGCATAACACCATGCATGCTATGAGGACCCCCAGTGTATCAGTCGACATTGCTGATTACTACAGGGAGATCAGACTGGGCATAACACCATGCATGCTATGAGGACCCCCAGTGTATCAGTCGACATTGCTGATTACTACAGGGAGATCAGACTGGGCATAACACCATGCATGCTATGAGGAGCCCCAGTGTATCAGTCGACATTTCTGATTACTACAGGGAGATCAGACTGGGCATAACACCATGCATGCTATGAGGACCCCCAGTGTATCAGTCGACATTGCTGATTACTACAGGGAGATCAGACTGGGCATAACACCATGCATGCTATGAGGAGCCCCAGTGTGTCAGTCGACATTTCTGATTACTACAGGGAGATCAGACTGGGCATAACACCATGCATGCTATGAGGAGCCCCAGTGTGTCAGTGGACATTTATGATTACTACAGGGAGATCAGACTGGGCATAACACCATGCATGATATGAGGACCCCCCAGTGTGTCAGTCGACATTTCTGATTACTACAGGGAGATCAGACTGGGCATAACACCATACATGCTATGAGGACAGTGGACATTTCTATTCCTAGGGAAGTTTGAACCTGAAGAATGGCTGACGTTGAAAGGGTTAACAATATCTCCGATTAAAAAAAATCTTGTATGATGTTTTGAAAAGACCATTTTTATGTAATTTTGCTCGCAAATGATATATTAAGAAGCAGAGTTTTGTTTCTTATGCATTTCCATTAAAGAACAATATCTCGCTAGCCTCCTGCGTCATATTCTAGGACGTGTTGCAAACGTGAAAGTGCATTTGTGTGTATTTGTATGCGTGTATGTTTGTTGTTCCTCAGTTGAACGTCCTTCCACTAAACATGATTCAGACGTAAATGTGTGTTTGTTTGCGCGTGCGCGCGTGCGCGTGTGCTTATTTATCTCTCTGTCTACACGCTCTTGTTGTTTATATGTGTATGAGGGTGCGCGGGTGTGTGTGTGTGTGTGTGCCTGCGAGCGCGCGCGTGTGTATGTGCGTGCGTGTTGTGTGCTTTCGCCCAGGTCTCTCTCTCGCGCCAGCGTCTCTCTCTCTCTCTCGACTCGCTCTCTCTCTCTCTTCCTCTCTCTCTCTCTTCTCTCTCTATCATTCTCTCTCTCTCTCTCTCTCTCCTCTCTCTCTCTCTCTCTCTCGCGCTCTTCTCTCTCTCTCTCTCCTCTCTCTCTCTCTCTCTCTCTCTCTCTCTCTCTCTCTCTTCTCTCCTCTCTCTCGACTCCCTCTCTCTCTCTCTCCCTCTCTCTCTCCCTCTCTCTCTCTCTCTCTCTCTCTCTCTCTCTCTCTCTCTCTCTCTCTCTCTCTCTCTGCCTCTATTTCTGTCTGTCTGTCTGTTTATTTCTGTCCTGTCTGTCTGTCTGTCCACGTGTTTTTCTCCTGCATCTTCTGTCTGTTAGGTGACCCCTCTCTGGCCAAACAGGCTAAACGTCTTTCGTCTCTGCAAAACAACATCAGCAACAGTTTATAGCAGCACAAATGACGACCAGGCCCCTGTGCCTCTCAACACTAAAGGCAGTAATAAAGTAGACAAGAAGGCACGACATTAACACGGAAAGCATAGACACCCCTCTCTCCCCCACCCCCCACCTCGAAATTATGGCACATCCACGAAATCGAAGTTTCCAGATCTCCAGAATGCTTAACAGGCCAGCATTGCATTTTGGTGCCTATGTAAATGATGTGTACGGGTAATCTGGTAATCTGATAATCTGGTAATCTGGTAAGGAGGTAAAAGCTATTTTCATATTGTTGATTTTGTTTGTAAATGCCATGATAGAAGTGCTAACCCATCGAATATGGTTTAACAGCGGGCTGTTGTGATAAAAACAGAAGGAATGTTCTTTACACACATTTATTGTCAATAAGGGTCTCTGACCGATTGGACACTAATCTCACCTTCTTCTCTTTACACACACATTACACGCGCGCGCGCGCGCGCGCGCACACACACACACGCACACACACGCACGCACTCACACACACACACACACACAAACACACACACACACACACACACACAACAACACACACCACATACACACACACACACACACACACACACGCACACACATCACACACACGCACACACAGTTGTTCAAATATAAGAGGTATAAGATACGTTTCTAGCTTTTTTTGGTCTGTTTTCTTTCTTGTTGTTTGTTTTGCATGCTTTGTTGTAGAGGACGAAGAAGAAGACGACTATGATGACGACGACAGAAGAAGAAGAAAAAGGTAGAGAGGATGAGGATGAGGATGAGGAGGATGAGGAGGAGGAGGAGAAGAAGAGGATGATGAGGATGATGATGATGATGATGATGATGATGATGATGATGAGGATGGATGATGATGATAATGATGATGATGATAATAATGCTAATAAACAAAGACTCTGAAAATACCTAGATGACAGTAGAAAACTGGGGGATTGAGAGATGAGAGAGAGAACACTGAACACTAAAAGGTTTTTATTTGCGCTTCGGCCTTGGGCCACAGTACAAAGGGGAAGGACGAACGGGTGAAAGGGAGGACGTGTAAAGGGCGCATAAACAATGGTGATAATGTGATTATTAGACATCATATTATGCAGTAATAAATACCGTTCATAGCGAAATGATTATCAACCAAATATTGCTTCAAATAATTAGTTATAGAACAAGAACAACTATTTCCTTTACACAGTATAATTTCGCACGAATTGGCTATTATGTTGTAAAATAAAATAACTGAGGTAACGAACATTATGATTATCAGTTATTGGGATTTGCGAGTGTGATATTGCTTTTATCCTATCTCAATGGTTTGCTGTTTATCACACGAGGTCGGAGACCGAGTGTGATAAACAGCAAGCCACGAGAGATAGGATAAAAGTAATATCACACTCGCAAATCCTAATAACGGATATATACCGATATTTTACCTCTTTCAGGTGATAATCAAACACGCAACGAAGAAGCGAGACGGCCATGCATGCAGATCTAAAATAATACTAACCACTTCACCGTAGCAAGAAAATCCCACTCATCCACAAATAATATAGTTCTCCAAGTTAGAAAGTCGTGAGCTACTTTGATCTTGCACATTGATACATTATGAAAGGAAACTGATTATTAATCGAAACATGAACCTACTGGAATTTGCTGTATTAAAAAAAATAGCCTTTACAAGGACATATTCGTTTTACACTGCAATCACAGGCCATAGTTATTGTCATTTCGCCAATGACGAACTTTCAATGATGACGTAATTTCAGTGATTGCGTAAGTTCACTAAGATGACGTTTTTTGGTGTCCTGCTCAGAAGGCGCTATTTGCAGTGACACTAACTTGAGTATAAGGTTGCTAGCCGCTATTTTTATCATTTGCAATTTCACTAAAAGTTACTATTCACAATGTTTTTTTCAATGTAAAATGTTCATCAGAAACAACCTTCGCGCATTTATCGGGTTAAGGCACAGGGTTAGGAGTATGTTTGGGCTTTTTGTTTTGCTAAGCATCACTTGATGCAAATAAAGAAAATATGGTTTGAGTACTGCAGATAGTCGCGTGTGAGTGTACAAGCCGTGAGATATATAACTGTGACATCAAGTTTCTAATAGCAACGGTGTATTCTTACACCTTTTCTCACGCGCGTTGACACTAAGCCTATGGGTTAATATATATGCAAATGATATCTCTGGATATTGTTTTATATCTTACGGCTAGCAGGCCTCTTTGCACTACTTGTACATCGGTATGTAATAGATTAGTATTAATGGTCACGTGTTCACAGTCATAAATTAAATTATTGTTTAGGAAAAACACAATATCACATAAATCAGTATTAATGGCCATGTACGCATACTCATAGATGACATTAAAAATGTGATAGTAAAATTTTGATAACAATGAATCTGTATTAGCCAATCACATTCTTTCTTCTGTTTATAGCATGAACAATGTCTCTGGATAAACCATGTCTGTGAGTACTGTTGCTTGCTTTCAGTAGTGTAGACAATGGTAAGGTAATGCAATCTTTCAGAAATGTCAACCTTAAATCATTGTACATGAAGCATTCAAAAATAAAATAAAATGTTCCTCGTTTTCATTTATTCTCATACAGAAAGGACACATATTATCCACATTGTTATCACTATATCTGTGTACATTATTATTGAGAGGCAAGACATTGAACCTTGTTTGTGAAATGGCAAGTCTAAGACAATAATCCATACAAGTGATATATTCTTCCTTGTCAAATATAGTTTTGAAAGATCTCTAGTTACTACATCTGTCACTATCTCTAAGTGACCCAGACCATTCCTGAATAAACATGTCTACTAGTCTTTGCTTGAATATACACAAAAAAGCTTTTATATCGCCAACACCTTGCTGAAGCCATACAATATTGAAACCAGTTTCACACAAAATGTTACGTATTTGAGAAGCCCAACAAGTCTTTCCAGACCGATCCATATCGAGCAACATCAGATAAGCATTATGTGGTAATCTATTAGGGGTTAATTGTAAGAGTTTGAACCAGTATCTGACAGAATTAACCATAGAGTTGATATAAAGGGGGTATCTTCCAAGGTCACCATATACCATTTTATTTGGGGTTCTTTGTGGCACACCTAGGAATCTCTTGCAAGCCATGAGATGGACTTTCTCTATATGTTCTAGTCTTTGGAGACCCCACATCTCAGAAGAATACAGCAAAATAGTGTGAAAGAGTGGACGACTGAGAGTGTGGATGAACTGAAAGGGTGTTTTGAATGTACTGACGGGAGCGTGCTTGTTGATTCGTGCGATGATGTTCATGAGGCTGCCGATGTTGTTACATGTTAAATTCGTTTCTGTGAAGATAATATAATTCCTACTAAAACCATCAGAGTATTCCCAAATAATAAACCATGGATTGCCAAGTCAATCAAAGCAACTTTGAACAAGAAAAAGGTGGCATTTCAATCAGGAAATAAAGCAGAGAGGAAAGTAGTGCAAAAACAGCTTAGAGGGGAATTACGTCAAGGGCAAAGGGAATTCAAAGAAAAAGTAGAGCTAACATTTCAGACAGGCGATGTGAGGGATGCGTGGCAAGGGTTGAAAGTTCTGACTGGGGAAACAAAGAGTGCCAAAAGTGCTAACATTATGTCACCAGATGAACAGTACACTTTCTCCAATAAACTGAATGAATTTTATTGTCGATTTGAGAGGAAAGATTTAGAACCAGAACTAACGGAAGCGTTAACCAACCTAGAGCATCAAAGTAAAGATAGTAGTGATGAACTATTAGAGGTTGATCCAGATGTTGTTAAATCCTTGTTTTCAAAACTGAATGTCAGGAAGGCGGCAGGTCCAGATGCCCTGCATGGTAAACTGTTGAAGACTTGTGCCTCTGAACTTTGTGGTGTTTTTAGTTCTATTTTTAATTGGTCTCTCAAAACCTGCACTGTCCTCAAACTTTGGAAAAACTCTACCATTTGCCATGTGACCAAGAAAAAGAACCCCATTGCTCTGAATGACTATCGCCCTGTGGCCCTAACCTCTATAGTTATGAAGTGCTTTGAGAGAATTGTCCTACGGCATCTTTTAACCTTTACCAGCCAGCATTCAGACCCCCTTCAGTTTGCTTATAAGTCACACAGGAGCATTGATGATGCGATCATAACCCTGCTTCACAGCGCTTTCATTCATTTAAATGATTCAAAGTCTTTTGTTCGTATTCTTTTTATCGACTTTTCCTCTGCCTTTAACACTATTCAGCCACACCTTTTAGCTCTGAAGTTGTTAAACCTTCATGTTGATCCTAAATTGACCCTCTGGCTCGTTAGCTTTCTTCTCAATAGAAGCCAGTCAGTCCGCTATCAGTCAGTGCTCTCCTCTCCACTCTCTACTTCAACTGGTGCGCCTCAGGGTACTGTTCTCTCTCCTGTTCTTTTTACCTTGTATACCAACAACTGTAGAGGTACTGAGAATGTTCCTATCATAAAATATTCAGACGATTCGGCCATACAAGACCTTTCAAATTCTGATTCTCACTACTTTAGTCAAGTTGCGAAATTCTGTGGTGTAAAGAAAACTATCTGGACCTCAATGTGCTCAAAACAAAAGAAATGTTAATAGACTTTAGGAAAGATCCACCCCCTGTGCCAAAGTTAGAAATTGATGGTGAAACAGTGGAAAGATTCAGAATACAAATACTTAGGTACCATTTTGGATGACAAACTGACTTTCGACAAGAACACACAGAACATACATAAGAAATGTCAATCAAGATTGTTTATTTTGCACAGACTGAGAAACATTGGTGTTAACTCAAACATTTTGCATACGTACTATAGTAGCTGCATTGAGTCTGTGCTTACTGTTTCCTTTATGTGTTGGTTTGGAAGTCTGTGTTTGAAGAACAAGCGTGTGTTGGATGATGTGGTGAATGTGTGTAGTAAAGTTGTTGGAAAGAGAGATATGGGTTTGAATGAGATGTACGAAAGACGAACCAAGCATAAAGCCAGGAAGATTGTAAATGACACCTCCCATATTTTGAACAAACATTACGAACTATTACCTTCTGGACGTCGCTACAAAACGTTTAAAGTCAACTCCAGGGCACAGAAATCCTTCATCCCCAGATCCATCCACCTCCTAAACTCATGATCCTTTTAGGTTTAAATGTGTGTTCATCGTGTTAAAAGAAACTATGCATGCTTATTGTACACCCATGCGTGAGGGGAAATATTCAACATAAACAATCAAAGTGTATGACTATGCAAGCGCATGAGAATGTTCGTGTTTCTCTCTCTCTCCAAATTATCCACACCTCACGACACAGACGAACAATCAACAACAGTCCACAAAAGCAAGTAGAATTCAATCCTGGTCAACTATTAAATCAAAAGAAAGTTTCACATTCAATTATCATTCATCATCAGTTCACTCTCCACACTAAATATAAAATTCCTTCGGGTGTTTCGCCTTTTCTTAATATTCCTAGAAAAGGGCGAAACACCCGAAGGAATTTTATATTTAGTGTGGAGAGTGAACTGATGATGAATGATAATTGAATGTGAAACTTTCTTTGATTTAATAGTTGACCAGGATTGAATTCTACCTGCTTTTGTGGACTGTTGTTGATTGTTCGTCTGTGTCGTGAGGTGTGGATAATTTGGAGAGAGAGAGAAACACGAACATTCTCATGCGCTTGCATAGTCATACACTTTGATTGTTAATGTTGAATATTTCCCCTCACGCATGGGTGTAACAATAAGCATGCATAGTTTCTTTTAACACGATGAACACACATTTAAACCTAAAAGGATCATGAGTTTAGGAGGTGGATGGATCTGGGATGAAGGATTTCTGTGCCCTGGAGTTGACTTTAAAAGTTTTGTAGCGACGTCCAGAAGGTAATAGTTCGTAATGTTTGTTCAAAACATGGGAGGTGTCATTTACAATCTTCCTGGCTTTATGCTTGGTTCGTCTTTCGTACATCTCATTCAAACCCATCTCTCTCTTTCCAACAACTTTACTACACACATTCACCACATCATCCAACACACGCTTGTTCTTCAAACACAGACTTCCAAACCAACACATAAAGGAAACAGTAAGCACAGACTCAATGCAGCTACTATAGTACGTATGCAAAATCTTTGAGTTAACACCAATGTTTCTCAGTCTGTGCAAAATAAACAATCTTGATTGACATTTCTTATGTATGTTCTGTGTGTTCTTGTCGAAAGTCAGTTTGTCGTCCAAAATGGTACCTAAGTATTTGTATTCTGATACTCTTTCCACTGCTTCACCATCAATTTCTAACTTTGGCACAGGGGGTGGATCTTTCCTAAAGTCTATTAACATTTCTTTTGTTTTGAGCACATTGAGGTCCAGATAGTTTTCTTTACACCACAGACATAATTTCGCAACTTGACTAAAGTAGTGAGAATCAGAATTTGAATGGTCTTGTTTGGCCGAATCGTCTGAATATTTTATGATAGGAACATTCTCAGTACCTCTACAGTTGTTGGTATACAAGGTAAAAAGAACAGGAGAGAGAACAGTACCCTGAGGCGCACCAGTTGAAGTAGAGAGTGGAGAGGAGAGCACTGACTGATAGCGGACTGACTGGCTTCTATTGAGAAGAAAGCTAACGAGCCAGAGGGTCAATTTAGGATCAACATGAAGGTTTAACAACTTCAGAGCTAAAAGGTGTGACTGAATAGTGTTAAAGGCAGAGGAAAAGTCGATAAAAAGAATACGAACAAAAGACTTTGAATCTTTAAATGAATGAAAGCGCTGTGAAGCAAGGGTTAATGATCGCATCATCAATGCTCCATGTGTAACTTATAAGCAAATTGAAGGGGGTCTGAATGCTGGCTGGTAAAGGTTAAAAGATGCCGTAGGACAATTCTCTCAAAGCACTTCATAACTATAGAGGTTAGGGCCACAGGGCGATAGTCATTCAGAGCAATGGGGTTCTTTTTCTTGGGCACATGGCAAATGGTAGAGTTTTTCCAAAGTTTGAGGACAGTGCAGGTTTTGAGAGACCAATTAAAAATAGAACTAAAAACACCACAAAGTTCAGAGGCACAAGTCTTCAACAGTTTACCATGCAGGGCATCTGGACCTGCCGCCTTCCTGACATTCAGTTTTGAAAACAAGGATTTAACAACATCTGGATCAACCTCTAATAGTTCATCACTACTATCTTTAATTTGATGCTCTAGGTTGGTTAACGCTTCCGTTAGTTCTGGTTCTAAATCTTTCCTCTCAAATCGGCAATAAAATTCATTCAGTTTATTGGAGAAAGTGTACTGTTCATCTGGTGACATAATGTTAGCACTTTTGGCACTCTTTGTTTCCCCAGTCAGAACTTTCAACCCTTGCCACGCATCCCTCACATCGCCTGTCTGAAATGTTAGCTCTACTTTTTCTTTGAATTCCCTTTGCCCTTGACGTAATTCCCCTCTAAGCTGTTTTTGCACTACTTTCCTCTCTGCTTTATTTCCTGATTGAAATGCCACCTTTTTCTTGTTCAAAGTTGCTTTGATTGACTTGGCAATCCATGGTTTATTATTTGGGAATACTTTGATGGTTTTAGTAGGAATTATATTATCTTCACAGAAACGAATATAACATGTAACAACATCGGCAGCCTCATGAACATCATCGCACGAATCAACAAGCACGCTCCAGTCAGTACATTCAAAACACCCTTTCAGTTCATCCACACTCTCAGTCGTCCACTCTTTCACACTATTTTGCTGTATTCTTCTGAGATGTGGGGTCTCCAAAGACTAGAACATATAGAGAAAGTCCATCTCATGGCTTGCAAGAGATTCCTAGGTGTGCCACAAAGAACTCCAAATAAAATGGTATATGGTGACCTTGGAAAGATACCCCCTTTATATCAACTCTATGGTTAATTCTGTCAGATACTGGTTCAAACTCTTACAATTAACCCCTAATAGATTACCACATAATGCTTATCTGATGTTGCTCGATATGGATCGGTCTGGAAAGACTTGTTGGGCTTCTCAAATACGTAACATTTTGTGTGAAA
>JAGGCT020004202.1:48349-68349 GCA_017654935.2 Phymorhynchus buccinoides
ATAAGGCGATGGTTGATGTAATGCCCCAGTGGACAGCGAGTACGTTTGTATGGCGTTGTCGTCCTGTTCCTCGTTGTTTGGGGTGTCCTTAATGTGACAGCTGTTCTCTGCACGTTGATCAGGGCGATGGTGATGTAATGCCCCAGTTGAACATTTGATTACCGGTTGGTGTACCGTCTCTAACCACCGAGTCGCACGTGCCGCCACACAGCATGTTCTTTCTATCTACACGTTTCACCCTGCGAGATCAGAAGTTTGGCTCAGCCCTTCTACCAACCAATTTCTTGTCATCTTGCTTCACGAAACCCACATACAAATACCCCAAATTCAAAACGAAACATCATTTAAAGAGTCAGCCTCAATTTGAAGTTGGGGAATTTGTATGTGGGCAGACACAGCTACCCAGAAAAAACCCACAAGGGACTTAAAAGTTCGTGTTGGGTCAGTGTGTCTTTAAAGCGCTTTCAAGCCGAGGAATTTTCGTACAGCAATATAACTATGTCTCTCGTTCAAGACTTGTAGACTTGTAGTCCGGTCCGAGTAGCCTAGACTCCTTATCTTGCGAGATACCAGGGGCGGATCCTGTGACATGTATACCAACCGTGATCGTAGAGAGCGGATTGGTAATGTTTTCACTCGTGTCTGAGGTGGTGTTTGTATGTTTGTATGTATCCTCTCTAGCATTTGAACGGATGGACTTAGGGTGCTCAAATGTTGCATGCGGGTAGGTAGTAAGAAGATCTAGGCCAAGTGCGATAATGAAGGTCATGGGTCAAAGGTCAAGGTCACTGGAGCCGAATAACGCTGCCGCGCGGTTGGTGATTTAGCGTCTTAACGCTCTAGTTATATGATGTGTCACACCATTGATAAGAAATAAGTGCCATTGTGACAAACTAGCCTGTAACACCATTGCTGATTTTTGTCTTGAGCAGCTGGCACAGCTGTTTCAGGAGGAACATTTAGTTTATCTATATTTTCAGAAGTTGTTTCAAGCCAACTTTAGTTTACCATAAGTTACTTTTCATAAATAACAATCACGAATATGTTGTAGTATGTGACTAAATTACTTTCATTCAGTTGATATTGCTAGATTTTCACTCGATGGGCAATTTTATTTATGTTTGTGTATTATTCAAGAACATTTTCTACTAAATATGTTGTATGATACTGCTCAACAAAATAAGTTTTTACCATAAATCTGATGGAAGAAATATATTAAAAATACAATGAAGAAAATACAGCCCAAATATTTTTACAAGCAAAAGCTTGGTGCAGTTTTTAATCTAAGATTTCTAAATTCAGTCTTTTAACTAAATAGCTTGATTTTGTATGGGGTGGATGGAACAGCTGTGTCTGGCCGAGTTGCATTTCTTGTGTCTCCCGTGCTCCACACTCATTTTCTGGTAGGTCACCTTCCGCGCTTTCGTATCATGGGTTTATACGCGCTTTTGAAACATATCCGGTTCATAAATCCGCGCTTTTGAATGTCGCCCCTTCAAGGTACAGTGCTCTCGCCCTTTGTATTTATGTATTTACTCTTTGTACAGCGGAACGTAGGAATACAAATGAACATTGTCCACTAATGAAATTGGCAGACGATTCGGGACTAATAACCAACAACGACGACAATGACTACATGAGTGAAATTGACAACTATGTACAGTGGTGTGATGACAACGATATCATCCCTACTGTGACTCAAACAAAGAGCTCGTGATTGACTTTAGAGGGAAAAAAAGCCCCAGTGTTAATACTCCTTCCCTGCTTGGCTACGAGACGGTCTCGTACTTAATGATGTCATTGATGATGTCATAACCTATGATGTCATAAGCCTGGGATGATGTTTTTTTGGCTTAGATAAGCCAGAAAGGATGTAATTATCTCTAGCCCATTTTCTTAAATTGAGTGTAACAGATTTGTTTTAAACTTTATAATAAAAAAATCGATAATTTCTATGTTTTCCTCTGGCAGTGAAGGGGTTAAGACAAGTCGTGATTAAAAGTGAAGCCATTGAACAGGTTGATCACTACAGGTAATTAGGAGTAATCGTGTAAAAAAAAGCTCTCTTAGAGACCCAGCACGTCACGTGTCACATTCCCTCTTATTCTAGGAAGATTTCTTAAGATTCCTTACTAGCTATAAGAGTGAAAACACGTGAAAATCGTGATTTTGACACGTGACGTGCGGGATCTTTATAGACCCCCCCCCCCCCACGTCACGTGTCACATTCCCTCTTATGGTTTGGAAGATTTCTTTAGATTTCTTACCAGCTATAAGAGGGAAAACACGTGAAAACCATGATTTGGACACGTGACGTTGTGGGTCTTTAAATTGGCATGACAACACCAGCGCTATTCTTAAAAAAGTTAACAGCCGAATGTACTGTCTCAGAAAAAATGAAATCGTTTAGTGTGCGTACTGTCGAGATTCTTCAAAATGTTTAATTCTTCTGTCATCTGTAGTGCTGTAACCTTTGGTGTTGTGTGCTGGGGTGGGAACGTCTCCAAACATGACAAAGACAGACTGGAGAAGACAAGAAAGGAAAGAAAGCTAGTGGGGTGGTGGGGGGGAAAACAAAGCATATTTGACGACTTGTAGGGGAAGACGGGGTAAGAAGCTCATGCCAATTATTTCATGAAATGAAGCCAATTTCAGTCCCATTTTGCCCATGAGACGAGTGTTAATGTCTCATGAAATGAAGCCAATTTCAGTCCCCATTTTGCCCATGAGACGAGTTGTTAATGTCTCATGAAATGAAGCAAAGTTGTCCCATTTTGCCCATGAGACGAGTGTTAATGTTTAGCATTTGTCTCATGAGCAAATTTGACTGAATGTTTCTTTATTTCATGAGATAATTGGCATTTGGGGCTTCTTACCCGTCTTACCCTACTCTAGAAAACTGACGGACCAACTGAGGACAATCATGTCGGACGAACCCTATCCTCTACATGACGACGTTGACAGCAGACGATCGGACACAAGCATTGACAACTTAAGAGTTTCTGGAAGAGAGATAGTTGCAGACATACGATGAGAGGAAACGAGTTGGAGGTCAGAAGTACCCTACGTTTCAAAGGTTTGTTTCTCAAAGTTCGTTTTCTAATTCAACATAAGGGGGCGGGAGAGAAGTTAAGAGCTGGAAGACACTGACACGATACAAACCTCTAACGAGAGAAGAGAGAGAGAGAGAGAGAGAGATGAGAGAGAGAAAGAGAGAGAGCGAGAGAGAGAGAGAGAGAGAGAGAGAGAGAAAGAGAGAGAGAGGAGTTTTCATTTCAACTAGCGCAACGCCTAGTACCGGTAACGCCAAGTACCGGTAACGCTGAGTACCAGTTTCGCCGGGTCCGCGAAATATTATATTATTACTTTTGTCTCTCTCCCTCCTTCCATCTTCTTCTCTCATCCCGTTCCACCCCGTCCCTCGCTAAAGTAATCTCACTTGGTGAATAGCGGGATATTGTACCTCGCTAAAGTAATCTCCGCTCTCCAATCATTTTCTTGCCCGCGTGCGCACAGTACTGAGTTCTTTCTGTGTAAACAGTTTGTTGTGGACGGCTTGAAATGCTGGGTCCGCACAAATGTAAATTAGCTCATATCGCGTTGATGAATGGATGCTGTTGAAAGTTTGCACCAAGATAGTCACTATCCCTGGTCATGCACGTTCCAAATTTCGAGTCAGTGTCTGGTCTCGTTTCGCCGCGGTTTTTGAAAAGGTCAAGCGGCGCATATCGCGCGCGTTTATAAATCGATTCGCTTCCAGTTTGGCACACAGATAGTCACTGTCCCCGGTCATCTACCGCCGATATTTGAAGGCAATCCGTCCAGAAATACCGGAGATACGGGCGCCGAGAGGCTGGTGGATAGGCGTTTCGCGCATTTGCCAAACCGCGCAAATGACACGACCGCCTTGGTTGCCGTTGCCATCGCCACGTTAGGGCTGATAGCAAATTTGAAGCGATTCGGTCGAAAAACGGCGGAGTTATAAGGCCCGTTCTGTGTTTTCACACGGACGGACGGACAGTTGCCTCTTAATATAATGATGAATGTTTGTTGGAGGGTCGGCTGAGGCAGGGAAGGAGTAGAGAGGTAAGTAAAAGACAGTGAATGAAGATTTCATGAATTGGAATACGTGTTACACAGCTGTCATTATTATTGCTCCAAACGTTATACAGCAACCTGTATGAATGAAGAATTCATGAATTGGAATACGTGTTACACAGCTGTCAGTATTATTGCTCCAAACGTTATACAGCAATCTGTATGAATGAAGAATTCATGAATTGGAATACGTGTTACACAGCTGTCAGTATTATTGCTCCAAACGTTATACAGCAATCTGTATGAATGAAGAATTCATGAATTGGAATACGTGTTACACAGCTGTCATTATTATTGCTCCAAACGTTATACAGCAATCTGTATGAATGAAGAATTCATGAATTGGAATACGTGTTACACAGCTGTCAGTATTATTGCTCCAAACGTTATACAGCAATCTGTATGAATGAAGAATTCATGAATTGGAATACGTGTTACACAGCTGTCAGTATTATTGCTCCAAACGTTATACAGCAATCTGTATGAATGAAGAATTCATGAATTGGAATACTTGTTACACAGCTGTCAGTATTATTGCTCCAAACGTTATACAGCAATCTGTATGAATGAAGAATTCATGAATTGGAATACGTGTTACACAGCTGTCAGTATTATTGCTCCAAACGTTATACAGCAATCTGTATGAATGAAGAATTCATGAATTGGAATACTTGTTACACAGCTGTCAGTATTATTGCTCCAAACGTTATACAGCAACCTGTATGAATGAAGAATTCATGAATTGGAATACTTGTTACACAGCTGTCAGTATTATTGCTCCAAACGTTATACAGCGATCTGTATGAATGAAGAATTCATGAATTGGAATACGTGTTACACAACTGTCAGTATTATTGCTCCAAACGTTATACAGCGATCTGTATGAATGAAGAATTCATGAATTGGAATACTTGTTACACAACTGTCAGTATTATTGCTCCAAACGTTATACAGCAACCTGTATGAATGAAGAATTCATGAATTGGAATACGTGTTACACAACTGTCAGTATTATTGCTCCAAACGTTATACAGCAACCTGTATGAATGAAGAATTCATGAATTGGAATACGTGTTACACAGCTGTCATTATTATTGCTCCAAACGTTATACAGCAACCTGTATGAATGAAGAATTCGTGAATTGGAATACGTGTTACACAGCTGTCAGTATTATTGCTCCAAACGTTATACAGCAATCCGTATGAATGAAGAATTCATGAATTGGAATACGTGTTACACAGCTGTCAGTATTATTGCTCCAAACGTTATACAGCAACCTGTATGAATGAAGAATTCATGAATTGGAATACTTGTTACACAGCTGTCAGTATTATTGCTCCAAACGTTATACAGCAATCCGTATGAATGAAGAATTCATGAATTGGAATACGTGTTACACAACTGTCAGTATTATTGCTCCAAACGTTATACAGCAACCTGTATGAATGAAGAATTCATGAATTGGAATACGTGTTACACAGCTGTCAGTATGATTGCTCCAAACGTTATACAGCAACCTGTATGAATGAAGAATTCATGAATTGGAATACTTGTTACACAACTGTCAGTATTATTGCTCCAAACGTTATACAGCAACCTGTATGAATGAAGAATTCGTGAATTGGAATACGTGTTACACAACTGTCAGTATTATTGCTCCAAACGTTATACAGCAACCTGTATGAATGAAGAATTCGTGAATTGGAATACGTGTTACACAACTGTCATTATTATTGCTCCAAACGTTATACAGCGATCTGTATGAATGAAGAATTCATGAATTGGAATACTTTGTTTCACAGCTGTCAGTATTATTGCTCCAAACGTTATACAGCAATCCGTATTAATGAAGAATTCGTGAATTGGAATACGTGTTACACAACTGTCAGTATCATTGCTCCAAACGTTATACAGCAATCCGTATTAATGAAGAATTCGTGAATTGGAATACGTGTTACACAACTGTCAGTATTATTGCTCCAAACGTTATACAGCAATCCGTATGAATGAAGAATTCGTGAATTGGAATACGTGTTACACAGCTGTCAGTATGATTGCTCCAAACGTTATATAGCAATCCGTATTAATGAAGAATTCGTGAATTGGAATACGTGTTACACAACTGTCAGAATTATTGCTCCAAACGTTATACAGCAACCTGTATGAATGAAGAATTCATGAATTGGAATACGTGTTACACAACTGTCAGAATTATTGCTCCAAACGTTATACAGCAATCCGTATTAATGAAGAATTCATGAATTGGAATACTTGTTACACAACTGTCAGTATTATTGCTCCAAACGTTATACAGCAACCTGTATGAATGAAGAATTCATGAAATGGAATACTTGTTACACAGCTGTCAGTATTATTGCTCCAAACGTTATACAGCAACCTGTATGAATGAAGAATTCATGAATTGGAATACTTGTTACACAGCTGTCAGTATTATTGCTCCAAACGTTATACAGCAATCCGTATGAAGTATGAAGCCGAATGGAATGTCTTTTGGCGTATAATACCCTAACCTTCCAGAAGACAATTATAACAAGTGGACTAAACAGACAGACCAGCTAAGACCCTAAAATATCCTTCAAACGGAGAACAGACGGGTGAGTTGCCTTACTTTAGAGATGTCTTGGCTGGCTGAGCCTCGAGCTTTGCAGCCTTGGAGGTTGGAGGAATCGTCTGAACGGAACATGAAAAACCACTAGCATTTTATTAGGCACAAGAACACCACTTCTGTACGAGGGTTCAGTGTCAGACGGTAGGTACTATCTGTCTTCTCGGGTAAAAGCCAGAAAGTGCTATTAGTCTTCTGAATTTCTGCTGCGATATAGTACCTCCTGTCTTTCACCTGAGAAGAATGATAGTACTTTGTGGCACGGAACCCACAACTATATGCGTCATCTGCTTCGTCAGCAACTCAATTATCTACTGCTGTCAATAGTGAAAGGGTCTTTGTTGTTTGCATGAGAAAGGATTTTTAAGTAAGAAGCCCTGTGGATAAATTAGAATCCCTGTGAAAATCGAAGAGAAATAAGATCGAACAAAGGGGGCCAGGCTCGAAGTAAGATCAATCGTTCAATCAGTCAGCTGTTTAGGTGGAGTCATGGCCCTTACCCTTTGACACCAGGTGGAGTTTCATTCGAAGGTCGTTTCCTTGCGACAGCAAACTCACTCTCTCTCTCTCTCTCTCTCTCTCTCTCTCTCTCTCTCTCTCTCCTCTCTCTCTCTCTCTCTCTCTCTCTCTCTCTCTCTCTCTCTCTCTCTCTCTCTCTCTCTCTCTCTCTCTCTCTCTCTCCTGCGCGCGCCAAAGCTAATTTGCTTGCCTTCTCTTTGACAAAGGGATAATCGACAAGCTAGGAGGTGTTCAACGCAGGGCGCCAAGGTTTTTTATTTATAAATCAAACAGGACTACCGTTCGCGCAACCCAGGCTATGTTACAATACAACTATGCTGCAAGACCCTATTGGCCTCCCTCCTCTATACAGGAAAGGAGAAGACAGCGCAGACTGACCGTTTTATTCAAAATCGTGAAAGGTCATCATCACCCAGGCTTACAAGTACTAACAGGCAGAAAACTGCCTTGAGCCTGCAGATAACACACGGTGTGTGTCACCAAGTAACCAGACATGAAAACGGAAGAGAGTAAGGAAATGTTGTCAAACAACAATATGCACGGAACAAACGGGTCGCAGTTTTACCATTGAGCCGTCCAGAACAGTGTTAAATAAATAACTCCCCCACTCTCCACCCCCGCGTACCATCAGGGAATGGAGCAACGTGGATGACACTATTAGATAATGGCCTTTATCATGACTGCAATTAATTATTGAACAAAGATAATTAGCTGAAAATGTTCATAAAATACAGCTTCATGTTTGGTAAGAAAGGCAAAAATGGAATTAACCGAGAAATGCAGGGGGGGGGCATTCTGTCAACTGGTAAATATGCACACCAGGGGTCCGTTTCACAAGGTCTAACATTACGTTGCGCTCACTCAAATCAGCAAAAACGGTCTAAGAAACACCCTTCGTTTGCCGATAGTTCGCGTGACGTTTTGTTCTTGCCAAACACGGAGCAAGCCGCGAACTATCCGGAACTAGTTCTTGTTGTTGATTGGTCCATTAAAGTTTGGTTAATGTTACGGGGCCTCAACAGGTCTCGGCAGTGTAGTAGAGACTGGGAGTTAACATGTATGGCTGGGCCAAATAAATTTCCTTTCTAACTCGGCCCCGTTGGGTTTTTTTTTCTTATCCCAAGTCAGGCAGAACCCGTGTAAAGCGTGTGCGTGCGTGTGTGAGGTTTTTTTTTTTTTGTGTGTGTGAGTTCACAAGTTAGCTTTACTGAATTCGCATCCGGGGATTCATTCTGTTGCGGACACTCGAGGAGAGAAGATTCTAGAAGATTCGGCGAGACTCGGCACCTTCGGTGGTGTCGATTAGGGTTCAAACCCGCGTTCAAATCTTGAAACCGGTCAGCCTGGTAGAAAATACTCTCGAGCTCCGGGTCGTTCTTCAATGCGACGCCCAGAACAGAATCTCTTCATTGGCGCCTTGGGGAAATCATTGAATTTGGACGAGGCCAGGCCAATGCCCCATTTCACGGCTCGTTTGCGAGGTCAGTATCGGGATTATTATTCCGACAGTGTACGTAGGTTTTTTTTAATTTTAGTGTGTCTAATTCATTTGAAGCCGCCACGGAGCTGCAAACTTCTTTAATCTTGGAAGAGGTTTGTTAATATTTTTTTTTTAAAAGCTAAGTTTATACAATTTTACTCCATGTATTTTGTTTACGGCAGAAAGGCTTCGCACCTGTTCTTCTGTTGTATTGTATTCCCCTTGTAAGTCTAATATTTTAAGTTGGTGAGCATTATCTCCCTTAGTTTATTATGGTACGTTTTTTATGTCCCCACCAGCCGAGTCATTTTATTTTGTTTTCTACGCCAGGGAGGTTGTTTTCAATGTTTGTTTTCCTGTTGGATGAATGCGTTAGTATTTAAGTTTTTGACTTTATCACTTTTTAATTTGCTATGCTTTGTATTTGAGTAATTAAGTTGAATTGTAGTGTTACTAATTTTTCACAGTAAAAATTTGCAACAATGTACATTTTCGCGAGAGTACATTGATGATTTTTATAATGTTGTATAATTTTAAGATAATTGTAAGGTTTAATAATTTTGAGTATTGACGTTTGTGTTGTTTACTATAAGTGGTTCGAATTTTGGTACAGTTTACTACGCTTATAACGAAGTTTTTGGTACATTCAAAATTGCTTCGTTCATTTATTTTCGCCCATGTGTTTTGCAAGTTTTTGTTTGGAATAATGTAATTTTTTAGTGAGAGAATGTACATTAGGGTAGATTTTTTTTTTTTCCTTTTCTTCAAAATTCTTCTTGGTCAGTTCAGTCTTTAGCAGTTTTGGTCATTTTGGACTTCATTCCAAATTCTAAATTGTTGTAGGTAATTGTTAAGTATGGAGGCTGACCTGTCCACTCCTGGCTGTCCCTCTTCTGGACTCCTAGCAATGACGCTAGACGAGGAGTGGCATTGGTCGTCTCACGCTTTGGGTTTGTTCAGAAAAACTCACCACTTCGCTCACTGTTCCAGCTTATTACGTAGGTTCTTGGTGAACCCCATCCTTCGACTCTGCGAGGACCAGTACGACCTGTGACCTGAGAGATGACCTTTTCCCCCACCTTACCAGAGGGCTGGGAACTGCTGTCACGGCATCTAGGACAGTGAACTGCGGACGGCGACGATTGAGACTCAGACTGGCTCGGCAACGTAACCCCGGTGAAGTGATTTGCCCAGCATGGGAGTCCTTACTGTCTATACTCTTCTTTTGCATGCACTTGAGAGGCTTCCCTTCCCCCCCATTCATTGAGTGGGTTAGGTGGGTTAGCGGGTAAGGTTGGGAGGGGTCTCAGGTTCGGTCGGTAGCTAGAGTCCCTTTTTGTTCATTCATATTTGTTAATAAATTTGTTCGTGTCACGTATTTAAATTCTTTTGTTCCATTTAGTGAGAGTGGGCATGAACGAGATGTGAGGGTTGCCAGCTCTTGCTTGAACCCTACCCTAGACAAAACGATAACATTTTTGGGCGCTCGTCCCGCATTTGTCTGGCAACTCACGCTCGTTCCGGCTTGCTCTCATGTAGGTAGGATATATTTTATTGTACAGTTTTTGTGGGAGGTTGGAGGTGATTTTGGATCCCCTCTCTGGCGTTTTTGTTTTGTTGTAGGACTTCATAGGATTTAAGATTGATAAATATTTTTGTTGTTACGGGTTTAGTTATTTTGGTTCCATTGTAGGTTTAGGTTAGTAGGATTGATATATTTATCACTATTTATTAGTTAAAGGTTTATTTGTGGTAATTTTACATTATTTTTAGACATTTATGGACTAAAGGTAAGTCTTTGGTCCCAAAAGTATTTTTGTAAATTTAGACATTCGGTTTGAGAGTTTTTATTTGTATTTTATAGGACACTTTGGTTATTTACAGCTGATTTATTGTCTGCCGTCAGCTGGATTGTGGGGTAAAATTTTCGACCTTTTGGAATTTTGTCGCGAATAATTTCGCGTATTTGCTTCGTGGCGACTTTTTTTTTTTTTTTTTTTCGAGTGTGTTTTGTATGCTTGTTACGCGAATAGGGGTAGATTAGGGTTGTGAATAAAAGTTAATTTGGAATTTTGTGTTGTGTGTTCACTACTGTTTGTACTCGCGCATTTTTGGTTAGGGTGACTATTTACGATAGTTTGAAATAGATTTTTTTTTGTGTGTGTAAAGTTTGTAAATACATTTCGTGTTTCGCGTTTGAAATGTCAAATTTGACTATTTTTACAAGCGGTTAAAACCGTTTACTTTTCACCAGTCGGTACTCCTGAAGTTGTATAATTTTGCGCAGTACCGTGTCAAGGCTCATCATGTCTTATTCTCCCCCGCGTACCCGTTTCGGCGGTAGGACTCAAGTTACTGTTGGTGGTGGAAACGGGATGTCTGCCACCACCACTTCTGTTGTGTTTACCACTAGTGGGGCAACCTCTGTTACCCCTGCTATGTTTCAAAGGAGCGAGAGATCAAGCAGATCGAATGCGCGTTTAGGCAGGGAAGGGCGGTTGAACTTACCAACCCCAGAGAGAACACCTTCACCGCCTAGTGGGAGGAGGACCCACAGAACTGATGTGACCCCACCTGACATGTTGACGGTTCTGTTACATATGGAACGGACAAGGAGAGAAGAGGAGGACAGGAAAGAGCAACTTCGTAGAGAAGAGCGTGAAGAACGCAGGAGAGAGAGAGAAGAAAGGGAAAGAAGGGATAGAGACGAAAGAGAGAGAAGGGAACAAGAGAACAGAGCTGAAGAACGAGAGAGATGGGGACAGCTGATGGAAGGATTATTGAGGCAGAATGAAGCTGAGAGACAGCCTAGGAGAGTAGCCTGCCCAGCACTTAAGTTCCCTGTACTTCAGCCAGACGATGATATCAGTGACTTCCTAGCACATATGGACACCATTGCTGATCAATTTGAACTTCCTCCAGCAGAGAGGAAAATGTATCTCATTGGAGCATTGACAGGAAAAGCAAGAGATGCACTCAAGGGCTTGCCCTCCGACGCTTCTTATGATGACCTTCAAGCAGCCGTCTTGAAACAGTATGAACTCAGTATAGGATCATACAGGAAAAAATTCAGAGAGATAAAGAAAAGAGAAGATGAAACCTTCAGCCAGTTTGGCGTCAGGATGATCCGTGCTCTTAACCAGTGGGAGAAGATGTCTTGCAACACCCTTCGTGACCTTGTGCTTATGGAGCAACTAGAAACTTGTGTTTCAGACGATATGGTCGAGGCGATTTATAAGCAGAAGCCTCAAGATTTCGATGAAGCGATACAGGTTGCTGAGACTTACGCAGAGGCTCGTCGAGCAGCTAAAGCTTGTGCTCAAACCAGGAACACAAACAGGAACAGGCTTCACACTCAAAACAGACCACGTCGAGGATTTCACAACCAGAATGATACTTCTCGCATGAGAGTACAACAGTCATCCAGTTCTGGTAGCACCTCTACTATGACTAATACTACAGCTGCTAACACAACGCAACAGAAGCAGACTGAGAACCACCAAAGTCATCCGAAAGTTTTTGCTACTGCACCCCAGAGGAAGCAGGCGTGCTTCTATTGTGGGAAGATGGGCCACGTCAAAAGGCACTGCCCCTCTTGGCGCAGAGACACGGCACATCAGAATCAAGGCCAACGTAACAGGGAGACAATCCAGCGGTTAGGAGTCCCGCAGGATGAACTTACTTGCCCAACATTTTTGTCTCGCGTAGAAGGGAAAGTAACCTGCACCGTGAGGGATTCTGGCGCAACTACCATCTTTGTAGATGCAGACCTAGTACCACCAGAAGCACCACGTGGACCCACTTGTGAAGTCGTAGGAGCTGAAGGGCAAATGAAAGTTCAGCGTGAGACAGCCCTGGTGGAACTTCACACCCCATATTTTCTGGGCAAAGTGTGGGCCGTGCTACTTAAGGACCCCGTCAATCCATTGCTGTTGGGCAATTTGGTGTTGTTCGAGGATGGGAAGAGATATACCCTGTCAACAGAAGTTCCTAGGGAAACCGTTGGTATGGTAACAACCCAGTCAGGATCTGCCAGCCAGAATCAGGAAGTCCTGAAGCCAGTGCTCCGCCCCGTTGATGAGCAGGTCGCAGCAAAGATAACACGAGTTGAGCTCATCGATCTCCAGCGTCATGATACCACTCTGTCTGGACCTAGGGAATTGGCAGCTCACCACCGGAAAGGGAAACCTCACAGCAACTATGAGTACAAAGACGGAGTGCTCATGAGAGTCTATAAGAAGGGAAAGACATATGCTAAGCAAGTGGTGGTTCCCAAGAAGCTGCGACCACTAGTTTTAGAGATTGGCCACAGCACACCCTTGGCAGGACACCTTGGAACGACAAAGACGCTTGAACGGATCAGACAAGCTTTCTTCTGGCCAGGGTTGGAGCGCGACGTGAGGTGTTATGTCAGAACATGCGATGTTTGCCAGAAAACATCTCCTAAAGGAAGAAATACCCGTGTTCCTCTTGGAACCGTTCCTACAGTGGACACACCCTTTGAGAAGGTGGCGATAGATCTGGTAGGACCGATTATCCCAGCCAGTGCAAAAGGGCACAGATACATGCTGGTGCTTGTGGATTATGCCACACGTTACCCGGAGGCTGTACCTCTGAGAGGCATAGACTCAGAATCGGTCGCCGATGCACTTTGGGATATCTGGTCGAGAGTGGGTATTCCAAAGGAAGTCGTCTCTGACAACGGGACACAATTCACATCTGAGTATATGAAGCAGGTGTTTCAAACCCTTCGCATCAAAGGACTGGTGACCAGCCCTTACCACGCTCAAGCAAACGGCCTTGTCGAGAGGTTCAATGCCACCCTGAAACTGATGCTTAAGAGACTATGCTTGGAAAAGCCCAAGGACTGGCACAAGTATATCACCGCTGTCTTGTTTGCGTACAGAGAGGTGCCCCAAGATACAAGCAAGTTCTCACCATTTGAACTTCTATATGGGAGGACCGTTCGAGGACCAATGGCGGTATTGAAAGCACTCTGGACAGAAGAAGAAACGAAGGAAGCAGACTGGGAACAGAAAGAAGAAGCGGAATATGTCATAGCGCTCAGAAACAAGATTGCGGACACTTGCGCAATCGCACGTGGCAATATTCTGCAATCACAAAAGCGTTCCAAACAGCGGTACGACCTCAAGAGCAAGCAGCGTACTTTCGAAGTAGGGGAGGAAGTATTGCTACTCCGGCCTCAGAAACATAACAAGCTTCAGATGGCATGGCAAGGGCCATTCAAGGTGACTGAAAAGGTAGGAGAGTGCGACTACCGTATCTCCATCCGAGGCAAGGAACGGTTGTATCATGCCAACCTACTGAAGAAATACCATCGCAGAGAGGAATGTCAAGCCCTTGTATCGCCTGTGGTAGTTGATGAAACTAGCAACAAAGAGGAAGATTACAACTTCGACATTCCGGCGATACCTCTTCATGCCTCAGAATCATGGAGGGATGTTAACACCTGCCCAGAGTTGGATTCAGCACAAAAGAAGGAAATACAGGAGATATGTAAGGAGGCCAGTGGAATACTGACCGACGCACCACTCCACTCCAAGGTTGGATCCTGTCAGCTTCACCTCACTGATTCAGAGCCGGTACGAGTGAAACAATACCCTCTACCTCACTCCCAGAAAGAAACCATCAGGGAAGAGGTTGAACAGATGAAGGAAATGGGTGTCATTGAGCCCGCAGCTTCACCATACTCAGCTCCCATCGTACTGGTGAAGAAGGATGGCACCATACGGTTCTGTGTTGACTACCGCAAACTTAACAAGGTGTTGAAATTCGATGCAGAGCCTCTTCCCAACGTTGAAGAGATCTTCGCCAGGCTCGGTCGAGCGCAGTATTTCACGAAACTGGATCTCTCCAAAGGTTACTGGCAGATCCCCATGGATCCCCAGCATCGCCAGTATACTGCGTTCACCACGCCGGAAGGACAATTCCAGTGGCTGGTCATGCCTTTCGGACTTAAGACCGCCGGCGCTGTATTCAGCCGCATTATGCGTTGTGTCCTGGAACCCCTCAAAGATGACTCCATACAAAACTTCATGGATGATGTACTCATCGGCAGCAAAGACTGGTCTTCGCACATCAGTACTCTGAAAGCCTTGTTGCAACGACTAGCTCAGGTGAACATGTCTGCTAGGCCCAAGAAGTGCTACCTGGGATACAAGGAAACTTCATTCCTTGGACACGTTGTCTCGGCTGGACAACTCCGGATGGAAAAAGACAAAGTCCAGAAAATCAAGGATGCCCCAGTTCCAGAGACCAAAAGGCAGTTGCGGTCTTTTCTCGGTCTAGCCGGCTTCTACCGGCGCTTCATACCACGGTATGCTGAGATAGCCAAGCCCCTTACGGACAAAACCAAGGGCAGACAACCCGAGAAAATCAAGTGGTCGGATGAATGCCAGACAGCGTTCGAAATGTTGAAGACTATGTTGTGTCAGGAACCTGTTCTGTTGCTGCCAGATAACGACAAAACATTTGTTCTGCGCACAGATGCATCCGGGGTAGGGCTCGGCGCCATACTGATGCAGGATCAAGGGCAAGGGCTACAGCCGATAGCCTACGCCAGCAAAAAACTCAATGACTCTGAGAAAAAATACCACACCATTGAGCAGGAGTGCTATGCCGTAGTGTGGGGGATCCGGCGGTTTTATCCCTATTTGTATGGCAGGGAATTCACCTTGGAGTCCGACCATCACCCTCTACATTACCTCGACAGGATTCGGCCTGTCAGCCGTCGGCTTATGGGATGGGCCATGGAGCTACAAGCTCACTCCTTCGCCTTCCGGACTATCCCTGGAAAAGACAACATTGGTGCAGACTTCCTTAGCAGGAGCCCATAGATTTTGCGATAATCCAGTGACACTTTTCAGTGTTTACCCCCCTTTTTGGGATAAGAATTCGTCACAATAAATTGTGACGTTTTGAGGGGGAGGTGTGTTACGGGGCCTCAACAGGTCTCGGCAGTGTAGTAGAGACTGGGAGTTAACATGTATGGCTGGGCCAAATAAATTTCCTTTCTAACTCGGCCCCGTTGGTTTTTTTTTTCTTATCCCAAGTCAGGCAGAACCCGTGTAAAGCGTGTGCGTGCGTGTGTGAGGTTGGTTTTTTTTTGTGTGTGTGAGTTCACAAGTTAGCTTTACTGAATTCGCATCCGGGGATTCATTCTGTTGCGGACACTCGAGGAGAGAAGATTCTAGAAGATTCGGCGAGACTCGGCACCTTCGGTGGTGTCGATTAGGGTTCAAACCCGCGTTCAAATCTTGAAACCGGTCAGCCTGGTAGAAAATACTCTCGAGCTCCGGGTCGTTCTTCAATGCGACGCCCAGAACAGAATCTCTTCATTGGCGCCTTGGGGAAATCATTGAATTTGGACGAGGCCAGGCCAATGCCCCATTTCACGGCTCGTTTGCGAGGTCAGTATCGGGATTATTATTCCGACAGTGTACGTAGGTTTTTTTAAATTTTAGTGTGTCTAATTCAGTTGAAGCCGCCACGGAGCTGCAAACTTCTTTAATTTTGGAAGAGGTTTGTTAATATTTTTTTTTTAAAAGCTAAGTTTATACAATTTTACTCCATGTATTTTGTTTACGGCAGAAAGGCTTCGCACCTGTTCTTCTGTTGTATTGTATTCCCCTTGTAAGTCTAATATTTTAAGTTGGTGAGCATTATCTCCCTTAGTTTATTATGGTACGTTTTTTATGTCCCCACCAGCCGAGTCATTTTATTTTGTTTTCTACACCAGGGAGGTTGTTTTCAATGTTTGTTTTCCTGTTGGATGAATGCGTTAGTATTTAAGTTTTTGACTTTATCACTTTTTAATTTGCTATGCTTTGTATTTGAGTAATTAAGTTGAATTGTAGTGTTACTAATTTTTCACAGTAAAAATTTGCAACAATGTACATTTTCGCGAGAGTACATTGATGATTTTTATAATGTTGTATAATTTTAAGATAATTGTAAGGTTTAATAATTTTGAGTATTGACGTTTATGTTGTTTACTATAAGTGGTTCGAATTTTGGTACAGTTTACTACGCTTATAACGAAGTTTTTGGTACATTCAAAATTGCTTCGTTCATTTATTTTCGCCCATATGTGTTTTGCAAGTTTTTGTTTGGAATAATGTAATTTTTTAGTGAGAGAATGTACACTAGGGTAGATCTTTTTTTTTTTTTTCTTCAAAATTCTTCTTGGTCAGTTCAGCCTTTAGCAGTTTTGGTCATTTTGGACTTCATTCCAAATTCTAAATTGTTGTAGGTAATTGTTAAGTATGGAGGCTGACCTGTCCACTCCTGGCTGTCCCTCTTCTGGACTCCTAGCAATGACGCTAGACGAGGAGTGGCATGGGTCGTCTCACGCTTTGGGTTTGTTCAGAGAAACTCACCACTTCGCTCACTGTTCCAGCTTATTACGTAGGTTCTTGGTGAACCCCATCCTTCGACTCTGCGAGGACCAGTACGACCTGTGACCTGAGAGATGACCTTTTCCCCCACCTTACCAGAGGGCTGGGAACTGCTGTCACGGCATCTAGGACAGTGAACTGCGGACGGCGACGATTGAGACTCAGACTGGCTCGGCAACGTAACCCCGGTAAAGTGATTTGCCCAGCATGGGAGTCCTTACTGTCTATACTCTTCTTTTGCATGCACTTGAGAGGCTTCCCTTCCCCCCCATTCATTGAGTGGGTTAGGTGGGTTAGCGGGTAAGGTTGGGAGGGGTCTCAGGTTCGGTCGGTAGCTAGTCCCTTTTTGTTCATTCATATTTGTTAATAAATTTGTTCGTGTCACGTATTTAAATTCTTTTGTTCCATTTAGTGAGAGTGGGCATGAACGAGATGTGAGGGTTGCCAGCTCTTGCTTGAACCCTACCCTAGACAAAACGATAACAGTTAAAATAATACTTTTTTTTTAACCAATCAGACAAGAGCTTGTAATATTCTTCCGCAAACGTTTTCTAAAGTGTTTCTTAGACCCCTTTTGGCGTAACAGAACTGAGATATGCGTGCGGCGACCGTCTTCTAAAGAAACTCGACCCAGGTGGGATGGCCACAGCATAAGCCACAGTCAATGTGAAGCTGTCAGTAGGTGACCCAGCTCATTGCTGCCAAGTTCATGAAGTACAATGGAGCCTGTTCTGATTTTCACTTATGCAGATTTTTGTAATCTAAAAATCTGTCCATAAGTTTATATGGATGTGCAATCTGATGAACTGTTATTTAAATTGCTTTCTTAATTCCTATTGGGGTCCATTTATGCATCATTATGTGTATGCATCCCTTTATTTCATGTAAACTAAAGAAAGGGAAATAACAAACCGAGAACACATACACATACCATATATGCATGTACACATGCAATATGTGTGTATGTAGGCACACTGATATACGTCCGTACAAACAGACAAATGTACACCAGCGTGCACATGCATGAGTATGAAATTAGCATTATGTGTGCTTACACTAATAGTGTGAAAAAAATGTGAATTAAAGCTTGCACAAATATACATGCATGGATACTTACAAGCATGCTAGTACACAGAAACACACACACACACACACACACACGTGCATGTATGCGTACACACACACACACACACATACACACACACACACTAGGAAGAAAGGTGGCAGAGTGGGTAAGATGTTCGCCTGCCAAATTCAATGTGTGACTGCAGCGTGAGTGACCAAGGTTCGAATCCTGGCCTCACCCTTTCTTTCTAGTTCGACAGGAAAATCGAACTGAACGTCGAGTCCTTCGGATGGGGACTTAGAGCTAGTCTGACCCATACACTTTCCACTTTATGCACATAAAAATCCCAAGGCAGTATAAAGTCGGTAAGAGCATTGAGTAATCCCTCTGCCTGGTATGAACAAATTGATAACTAGTAAGTTTTTTCAAGTCTGCCCCCGCCCCCTCACACTGCCCCCCCAAAAAAAAGAAAAAAGGGTAGGCGCTGTGCTTGCAGCGATGCGCTCTCCGGGGGAGAGCAGCCGGATTTTCACAGAGATAAGATCAACATGATGTAACTTGTGCTGACTCGTAGAAATAATAGGCTGCGTAGTAATTCTGTGTCTCCAAGCATCATGGACTTAATGGAGAACGTATGCATGCAGCCAGTCACAGTTTCCTAGTATTCCCTCCTTGTTGCCTTCAGTAACACATCCCAATTTCAGAGGATCTGAAAGCAGGGGCGGATCTGAGGGGTGTTCCTGAGTTCTTCTTCCAATTACTGGACAGGGCCCTATCGCGGGCGTTTGAAGTCCAACTAACTGGTCACATTAGGCAGGCGGCATTAAAAACAGGATTTTAAAACAGTGCAGTACTGCACTAAAAGTCATGCGTTAAAACTATTTACATTTCTGCATGGATTTTTAGGCCCGGTGGCTGGTGGTGATGCCACCGAGGCCGGCCCTGAAAACTTCTGGACTGATGGTGTCTGTCATGGCTGTAGGGAGTGAGTTCCATTCTCTCAATGTGCGAGGGAAGAAGGAATAGTAGAGGACCGGGTGTGCTGTCCTTGAAAGAATCTCTGTGATCCTCTTGTTCTAGGGTCACTGGGGCGTAGGTACTTGTTGGGGTTTAAGTCAACGAGTCCATTATTGATCTTGTGCAGCAGGCACAGACAGTTGATCTTTCTCCTTTCTTATAAGCTGTCCCACTGCAGCTGCCCCAGCATACCATCAACACAGCCAGGTGACCGAAATCTATAGCTGTTGAAAGAGAATCTGGCTGCCCTGCGCTGAACCATCTCAAGTTGGTGCGAGTCTTTACGTAGGTGAGGATCCCAGGCGGTTGAAGCGTACTCCATGATGGGCCATACCATGGTGGTAAGGAGGCGGCCTTGACTCTGGTGGTAGTCATTAATGTTCCAGCGCAGGAAACCGAGGGCTCTAGCTGTTTGCTTTTTCCGCCATCACCTCGGTGTGTCTTGACCAGGAAGGGTTGTTGGTTAGAGTGACGCCCAGGTATTTGCTATCCTCAGATGTTTCTAGGACTTCACCATGCAAGGTGTACGTTGTTTCACGGCCCCTTTTGGTCTTGTTTGGCATGAATCTGATGAGATTGCCTGGGTTAAACTCCATTTGCCACTCCTTCTCCCATCTCTCAAGCGATGACAGGTCCGACTGCAGGGCTTGTTGGTCTTTGTCTGAGGAGATGGTTCTAAAAAGCAGACAAATCATCAGCAAAGAACTTGGTCTGGGAAGACTGTACAGCGTCTGGTAGGTCGTTGATGTATGCCAGGAAGCGGAGGGGTCCTAAGA
>JAGGCT020004202.1:75849-81920 GCA_017654935.2 Phymorhynchus buccinoides
TCATTACCCTCATGCAGACCGCAATGCACGAATCAAACAAGAGAGAGAAAATGGAGTTTTACGTCCTCTTGGTCTGAATCAGACACATATGGGACATTTGTAAATACAAATATGGTGGGAACAATACTGGAGGCAATGCCCGGAGGCAGTACGAAACCAGTAAAGTCCCGATTTTTAAAATTAATATAGATAAATATAACACGAATCAAACAACAATGTCCGACACCCAAATAAAGGGGCAGTCACACACACATACGAATCGTATCTGAATGCGATGCGATTTTGACGATGCGAGTCATGAATCACGTGAAATTCGTGTATTGGGTCTACTTGAGTATAGTGAGCGAAATGAGACGGAACTATTTTCACGTGATTCAGAACTCGCATCGTCCAAATCGCATCGCATTCAGATGCGATTCGTATGTGTGTGGCCGGCCCTTAATTAAGACATTGTATGAGGTTCGTGTACAGGAGACTACAAATAATACAGTGAACATAACTAGTAGGATTACATCAGATTTATTCAGACAGTAGAATTTCACGTCATCATGCCTCACAAATGTCAACATCGGATCGCACCGAATACAATCGTATGCAGTGTGGCTGACCCTTTTAAAGACCCACCAGATCACGTGTCAAAATCACGGGTTTCACGGAGTTTTCCTCTTGTAGCTGGTAAGAGATCTTGTTTTGACCAGGTTTGACTCCCATACAAATGCCCCCAAATCGAAAACGAAACATCATTTTTATTAACCCTTTCACCGCCAGCCATATTTCAGCCAACTATGTCCATTAAATGTACCTGGGTAGAGAACAAAATCCATCTGCAGTATTGGGGGATTCTTCTGTGACATATATAAAATAAGGTCTATCCTTACTTCCCAAAACTAAGACAATAGGGTCTTTGGATAATAGACCCCCAATTTGATGCCTTTTAGTGACATAGGTGTTAAAAATCACTGTGGTGCTAAAATGCGACTTTGGCGGTGAAAGGGTTTAAAGCGCCGCTTCAATTTGAAGTTGGGGCATTTGTATGTGGGTCACAGCTACCCAGAAAAAACACACCAGAGACTTAATCGTGGTGGGACAGTGTGTCTTTAAGATTCCGAGTGGTTGGTTAGACTCCACGCAAAATAATATGATTAGAATTGTCTGCATTGGCAGAAGCTTAGACTTGTCACTGGTTTCCAGTTTTTCTTTGCTTCTGCTAATGAATGAATTAAGCTTCCGAACTTATTGCTGTTCTTACAGCGTGTATTAACCCTTTCGCCGCCAGCCAATTTCAGCCCTAAAATACTATTAAACTTACCCGGATAGAAAGAAAAACTGGGCTGGAAGGATGTTGTTTACATTTGGTTGGGGGTCTGTTGGAGGGGGGTCTTGAAGAACTCCACTGAACCCAGCAGAAACAACTGTGTCATCCAAGAACAAGCGCGAAATCGCAATAGTTTGTGGCACGCGGTCTATTTTTTACCACTCCAATCATGAGTTACCTCCCCTGGATTTTCAATAATTTTTTTTAATCTGTAAACCAGAATGTTATCTCGTGCACCATTTCGTAACTTTTTATATCTTTTGGAAAACATTTAAAACTATGTATCCTACTTATACTCATCAAAAGAAGCACCGCATACTCGTCGTGTCTGTTGTGGTGTCTGTATTACGTATGTTTATTATTTTGTACGCTTTTAAAATACATCATTTTAAAGAGCGGCCAGAAGTGTAGCCTCGATTTGAAGTGCGACAATTTTGTCAAAATGTGCGACAATTTTGGAACGACAGACCGACAGACCGACCGACAGACCGACAGACCCGACCGACCGACAAAGTGAGTTATAGGTTTGTGGCTTGAGCCACAAACAAAAACAGTTCTTTAGTTAACATTGTTGTTCTGGACGGCTCAATGGTAAACCCGCGTCCCGTTTGTTCCGTGCATATTGTTTGACAACATTATTGTTACTCTTTTCTGTTTTCATGTCTGGTTAGTTGGTTTCACACGTCGTTTGTAATCTGCAGGCTCAAGGCAGTTTTCTGCCTGTAACTTGTAAGCCTGGGTGATGATGACCTTCCACGATTTTGAACAGAAGGCAACAAAATTAGTTTTGTCGCGCGCAAAGAGAGAGAGAGAGAGAGAGGGGGGGGGGGGGGGTGGGGAGGGAGAGAGAGAGAGAGAGAGAGAGAGAGAGAGAGAGAGAGAGAGGGAGAGAGGGAGAGAGGAGAGAGAGAGACGAGTGAGTTTGCTGTCGCAAGGAAACGACCTTCGAATGAAACGCCACCTGGTGTCAAGGGCTAAGGGCCATGACTCCACCTAAACAGCTGACTGATTGAACGATTGATCTTACTTCGAGCCTGGCCCCCTTTGTTCGATCTTATTTCTCCTCGATTTTCACAGGGGTTCTAATTTATCCACAGGGCTTCTTAATTAAAAATCATTTCTCATGCAAACAACAAAGACCCTTTCACTGCAGTAGATAATTGGACTTGTTGGCGAAGCAGATGTTGTATATAGTCGTGGGTTCTGTGCCAGAAAGCACTATCATTCTTCTCAGGTGAAAGACAGGAGGTACTATCATCGCAGCAGAGAAATTCAGAAGACTAATAGCACTTTCTGGCTTTTACCCGAGAAGACGACTTGTACTCATGGTTTTCCCCAACGTGTTTTCCCTCTTATAGCTGAAACTGAACAGTACAGAAGTGGGTGGTGTTGTTGTGCCTTATAAAATGCTAGTGGTTTTTCATGTTCCGTTCAGACGATTCCTCCAACCTCCAAGACTGCAAAGCTCGAGGCTCAGCCAGCCAAGACATCTCTAAAGTAAGGCAACTCACCCGTCTGTTCTCCGTTTGAAGGATATTTTAGGGTCTTAGCTGGTCTGTCTGTTTAGTCCACTTGTTATAATTGTCTTCTGGAAGGTTAGGGTATTATACGCCAAAAGACATTCCATTCGGCTTCATACTTCATACGGATTGCTGTATAACGTTTGGAGCAATAATACTGACAGCTGTGTAACAAGTATTCCAATTCACGAATTCTTCATTCATACAGGTTGCTGTATAACGCTTGGAGCAATAATTCTGACAGTTGTGTAACACGTATTCCAATTCACGAATTCTTCATTCATACAGGTTGCTGTATAACGTTTGGAGCAATAATACTGACAGTTGTGTAACAAGTATTCCAATTCATGAATTCTTCATTCATACAGATTGCTGTATAACGTTTGGAGCAATAATACTGACAGTTGTGTAACAAGTATTCCAATTCATGAATTCTTCATTCATTGTCTTTTACTTACCTCTCTACTCCTTCCCTGCCTCAGCCGACCCTCCAACAAACATTCATTGAAATGAAAACTCCTCTCTCTCTCTCTCTCTCTCTCTCTCTCGTCTCCTCATCCTCAACTCTCAGCTCTCTCTCTCTCTCTCTCTCTCTCTCTCTTTGCACCTGTGTGTTCGAAACATACACACAAGAGACTGATGTATGCATGTTTTTGTATATTATAATAGGGATATACTGTGAATGTTTTTTTTGTGTGTGTGTGTGTGTTGCGAGTATGTGAAGCACAGACTGTTCGTTTGAGATTGAATTGTTTTCGCATGTTCTTCATTTACTGTGAACATGCCTGTTGTTATTTTCTATTCTTTTTTTTAATGCATTTTATACTTTCCTTTTGTATCCCTTTTCTTCCTTCTCATGAAGTCTTTGCCCTTTCTTGTTATTTGGCTTTTCTTTTTGGGCTGTTCAGTTTTCTTAGAGGTAACAAGAGAAGTCGTCAAATGAGTTTTGTCCCCCTTCCGGGTGGGAGGTCCCGTCCCTCCTTTCCCTCCCCCCCGCCCCCCCGGGGGTCCCTCCCTTCCCTTCCCCCCCCCCTCCTCCCTCCCCCCCACCAAGCCCCCACCCCAACCCCCCACCAACCCCCCAACCTACCACCCCACCAACTTTTTTTTTATTGTTTTGTGCTGGTTTGGGAACGTCTCTTAACATGACAAAGACAGACTGGACAAGACAATGCAGAAAGCTGGTGGGGTGGTGTGGAAAAAAACAAAACTCATTTGACGACTTGTACTCTAGAAAACTGACGGACCAACTGAGGACAATCATATATCGGGGAGATTAGATCGAGACGGGACTAAAACCCCAGGCCCTCTACAAGCGGACTTGACCCAGCAGAGGTAGCAGGACGATCGGGACACAAGGTAGACATATCATTGACCACTGTAAGAGTTTCTTATCTTCTGGAAGAGAGATAGTTGCAGACATACGATGAGAGGAAACGAGTTGGAGATCAAAAGTAGGCCTACCCTACGTTTCAAAGGTTTGATTTTCAAAGTTCGTTTTCTAATTCAACATAAGGGGGTGGGGGTGGGGGAAGATGAAGTTAAGAGTTGGAAGACACTGACACATGCAAACCTCTAAGAGAGAGAAAGAGAGAGATATAATAAGAATGAATACGAATACGAATGTTTAATGAGGGTAAGCGGATAAGCTCAAGCTTTTTTACACCATGCCCTCGAGGGGGAAAATAAAAGCCAAATAACAAGAAAGGGAAAAAAAAAAAAAGCATAAGATGCATAACAAGAATAGAGAATAACAACAGGCATGTTCACAGTAAATGAAGAACATGCGAAAACAATTCAATCTCAAACGAACAGCTCGTTCACGTACTCGCACACACACACACACACAAACAAGAAAAAACATACAGTATATCCTTATAACTATACCAAAACCTGCATACCTAGTCTCTTGTGGTGTGTTCGAACACACAGGTGCAAAGAGAGAGAGAGAGAGAGAAGAGGAGAGAGAGAGAACGAGAGAGAGAGAGAGTAGAGAGAGAGAGAGAGAGAGAGAGAGAGAGAGAGAGAGAGAGAGAGAGAGAGAGGGAGGAGTTTTCGATAGAGAGAGAGGAGTTTTCATTTCAATGAATGTTTGTTTGGAGGGTCGGCTGAGGCAGGAAAGGAATAGAGAGGTAAGTAAAAGACAATGAATGAAGAATTCATGAATTGGAATACTTGTTACACAACTGTCAGTATTATTGCTCCAAACGTTATACAGCGATCTGTATGAATGAAGAAGTCATGAATTGGAATACTTGTTACACAACTGTCAGTATTATTGCTCCAAACGTTATACAGCAACCTGTATGAATGAAGAATTCATGAATTGGAATACTTGTTACACAGCTGTCAGTATGATTGCTCCAAACGTTATACAGCAACCTGTATGAATGAAGAATTCATGAATTGGAATACTTGTTACACAGCTGTCAGTATTATTGCTCCAAACGTTATACAGCAATCCGTATGAAGTATGAAGCCGAATGGAATGTCTTTTGGCGTATAATACCCTAACCTTCCAGAAGACAATTATAACAAGTGGACTAAACAGACAGACCAGCTAAGACCCTAAAATATCCTTCAAACGGAGTAAAGACGGGTGAGTTGCCTTACTTTAGAGATGTCTTGGCTGGCTGAGCCTCGAGCTTTGCAGTCTTGGAGGTTGGAGGAATCGTCTGAACGGAACATGAAAAACCACTACCATTTTATAAGGCACAACAACACCACCCACTTCTGTACTGTTCAGTTTCAGCTATAAGAGGGAAAACACGCTGGTAAAATCCAGAAGGTACAAGTCATTCTTCTCGGGTAAAAGCCAGAAAGTGCTATTAGTCTTCTGAATTTCTGCTGCGATATAGTACCTCCTGTCTTTCACCTGAGAAGAATGATAGTGCTTTCTGGCACAGAACCCACGACTATATACAACATCTGCTTCGCCAACAAGTCCAATTATCTACTGCAGTGAAAGGGTCTTTGTTGTTTGCATGAGAAATGATTTTTAATTAAGAAGCCCTGTGGATAAATTAGAATCCCTGTGAAAATCGAAGAGAAATAAGATCGAACAAAGGGGGCCAGGCTCGAAGTAAGATCAATCGTTCAATCAGTCAGCTGTTTAGGTGGAGTCATGGCCCTTAGCCCTGACACGACCAGGGAGCGGTGATTCATTCGAAAGGTCGGTTTATTCCTGAGAACAGCAACCACTCGTAGGTGGTGTCTCCTCTCTCTCCTCTCCCCTC